>CAUHTR010007879.1:134922-167788 GCA_959609185.1 Schmidtea polychroa
TTCTCTTTCACTATACTGTTTGCTTCAAATAGATTAAAACGTAATAAATACTCGGTCTCCGTAATAATATTTTTCAACTTATTGCAACCCATTCGTTTGGCATCTTCAATAGTTTCGAATGTTATTGTAAATGGTTTAAAATCACAACTGATATTTAATCCATCCTTGTAAAATATATAGTAATGCGAATCTAATATTTGATTCGGAATATGATATGTTTTATCATAATTACTGATAACAAAGATACCGCTACATGTTTTCACAATATTCCTTTTGAAATCAATCTTACATTGACTATAAAATGGGAATGTGTTGTACACGAATGTAAAATCTTGCAGTGCAACTTCCCAGTCACCATTTAAAGAAATCGGATTCTGGAGATTGACCATAAATTTACTGGCTTGATTGTCTGGATGAATTAATGGGCAACTATTGCTCGGCAAAATAGTATAAAAATTCACTTTACTAGGTCTTTTGCTGATATCCATGACGGGTTTTGATAACCATGCCATTTGACATAGTATTGTTTATCCTTGCCGACCTTTTAGTTTTCAATATTTTTTGAATTCTAAATACTTTTGGAGGAGGAATGACTTGTAATTCCTGCTCATAAAATTTCCCTTGTACAATATTATTATCACTGTCTTTGATGACATACATTACAGGATTCTGTTTAGTATTTATTTTTGAAATTACAAAGACTTCATCACTCCAATTTGTATCAAAATTTTAATAAATGGTGATGCACTAATTTTACTAATTCTAACATGGTCACCGACTTTATATTTCGGTTTTGCAATTTTTACAGATTTCTTAGAATAGAATGTTTTTGATGTAATATCAACCGGTCTCAATCCATTAAGTCCTCGATGTGATGAATGATTATAACTTGTTATTATTTTCGGTAAAGCATTTACCCATTTTTTATTACCTTGATGCACGAACAATTTCTTTAATCTATCTCTCAATGTTCGATTAAATCTTTCAACATGGGCAGCTTTGTATTGAGAATGTACCGAGTAGTGATTTATTTTCAGTTTATCGAGAATTTGCTTAACTTTGCTATTGTAGAATTCTTTACCTAAAATAATAATAATAATAATAATAATAATAATAATAATAATAATAATAATAATAATAATAATAATAATAATAATAATAATAATACCTAAATCTGTTTGCAAGTTATTAGGATGTCCATCTTTAAATAAAATATTAATTGCCTTGGACATTTCATCTGCAGATTTTGCCTTGACTGGTATTGCTCGTGCAAACCTGCTGAATACATTAATACATGTTAAAATATATTTATTCCCATTGTTAATTTTCGAATACGGTATCATCTCCATCAAATCCATTTGCCATAAATCGTCAATACCAAATGTTTTATATGCTCTTGTTGGAAATCTTTTCCGCATTGGTTTGTTCAAACTGTACGCAAGCTGATCTGATAACCACTTCTGGGTTTCTTTTTTCGAATTCGGAACTCTTTTCTTTAATTTTGCCACTCCACCGAAACCGGCTTCGTCTTCTGGGTTCGTCCAAATCTTCTCCATTACAGCAAGAAGATTTAAAATTAAATTTAATGTCGGGCAATGAAGGATTAGCACCCATTGTTTATGATTGATTTCCTACAACTCCACCTAATAATGATAATGCCAGAGGTATCAATGCACCAATAAATCCACCTTGTTGTTTATATATAATTTTCCTCATTTGCTTACGATTTTTATTATTTACTAATGATAACAAAGGTTTCCTATGTTTGCTCAATAAATGCTTTTTTGATTTACTGATTTTAATTTTGCCTTTGACTACTTTAAGTATAATATTGAGTAAATCATCGACAACAAAATTTGGGAATGATTGCAATATATTCATTCTTTTCATACTCGGGGCCTTTAACAATGCATTAAAAATGGAAAACTGCGATGATTTTTAACTACTTTTTTACCTATTTTACGGTTTACTGGTTTTACGTTTAGGTTTAGGATTTTTCGAAATAAGATTCATTGCAGAGAAATTTTCAGTTACAAGTTTTTTAGATGGTGTATAACTAGTTGTTGGTGGAACCTTTGGAACTTTAATACTCTTTCTAATACTTTTTCTTAATTTCCTAATATTTTTCACCCTTGCTTTTAGAAACATTATTATTCATAGAGGTTTTCAACTTTGTTTATAAACCATGGCACCTTTTGGGTTGAAAATATCTGTTTTTACTCGTAAATCATCGGGACATTGTTGTGTGAAATCAAGAAATATATATCCATGAGGTATTTTTGTAGCATCTTGAAATGCACTGATAAGAAAATTACGATTGTTAGGGTATGCTTGACGTGCAAGAAAATCAATCACTGTTGCATCTCTAGGATTCTTGAAAATAACTAAATATTGTACATTTAAATTACGTGTTCGATGTGCACCACCTTGATGAAATAGATTTTGTGTTATGAAAATAACTGTTACACCGACATGTCTGCTGATCTTTGTAAATAAATTATTAAAATCTTTTTCTTTATTAGCTTCTTGATACAAATCATCGATAATAATGACATCACCTTTCTTTAATCGGCTGGACCAGTTTTTATCGAATCCCTTTACTATTTTCATGTTTTTTAATTTACAGAAACTTGATTGAGTTAATCCATGTTCTTCATCAGCACCCCTATGCCAATAAATCCTGTTGAATTTTGTTTTGAATAAATTTGATTTTAGTAATTTGCAAACAAATAATGTTTTTCCACTACCACTCGGACCAACGATTTGGTATACTGCATCATTTCTTAATTCCATTTCAAAATTTTATAAATATGTGTATTTGTTTATATTCGATGATTTAATGAACTCGTGCTCAATTTGTATATAAAGACTAATTTTCATAAATGATTTAATAATGTTAGCAAATATAAATTATCGAGGAAATTTTGATGTATCGAATATGAGGTTCCCACCAGGGAAACCCCAGCAAATTATCGATAGAAGCGGGAAATACCCGATAATATTTTTCAAGACAGGTAAATGTAGAATCATGGGATGTAAGAAACCCTTGGATATTAATAAATTACAATATCGAATAAATAATATTAAAATCCAATCAATTACCGTTACTATGGATATGGGACATAGTATCAATCTATATAACATGTCGAAAAAATGTGATTGTATGTTTGAACCGGAATTGTTTCCGGCACTAAGACTAATAAAATATAACCCTATATGTGTCAACGTGTTTGCTAGTGGAAAGGTTGTCATGCTGGGATTGAGAAATTTGGAGTATAGGGAATTTGTTGACAATGTTCGAAATGAGATAATTTCATTGGTCAATTTCTAATTGGTTAATTTCTAATTGGTTAATGATTGTTTTAAACAATATGTTTTCTGTTTAGAAATCATTTATTCAACAAAATGTACAACATACAAAGTTCCGCAATCACCTCAATGAAAGAGCATGCAAATTATGGTAATTTCAAATTTTTATTATTACATTAATATATATATTTTTACAGATCAATATCAATCAATTATCCTGCAAAGATTATGCTTCTATTATCCAGAATTAAATGAAATTCTACAAGATAGAGATCCAGCTATCATTCCGGATTTGGTATACAACCAAACACGAATCTGGATATTCGATATAATAAACACCTTTCTATGGGATGTCAAGATAGGAAGGGTGATGAAAGAAATGAAACCAGAGGATCCTTGCATTTTCGGATGTAGCTGCTGCAATTTCCGTTATCAACAATATGTTGAATGGTGTTTGGTGAAGACTCTGAGAAATCACCACTCGAGTCAGATTGTATCAAATAAATTTTTATGTTGAATTGTTTTGTTTTGTTTTTGTAAATATAAATAATAGAAATAGAAATAATAATAGTAATAGTAATAATAGTAATAATATTAGAAATATAAATAATAATAGTAATAATAATATTAGAAATAATAATAAAAACAATATTTATAATAAAAACATTAATGCAACATTAATGCAAATGACATGCAATTTAAACAAAGACATGCTATAATCTGATTGGTTGATAGGCATGAGTCAAAGGTATAAAACCCTGTAACATTTCATTTTAATCATTATTTACGATGACCAAGAAAATTTCATGCACCGAAAAACCTAAAGAAATGGTACAACCAGTTCAAATGTTCCACAACTACAAAATGTATTTTTTGAAAGAAGAAATCAATATGAAATTGGTTGCACCGGTCAAGCTAATTCCAACTCAATTTCAATTCTTATCCGGCACGCTTTCAATGATAGATGTTAAAACTATTGATGATGTTTTTAAACAGATAAATTCTAATCTAGCATGTAATCAACATGCATGGTTCAACAACAGATATGCAAGATTTTATGATGCTTTTGATGAAATCAGTTTCAAAGAAAATGAAAATTGGTATATAACAATTGCAATCCAGGGATATAAAGTTGATAATAATGATGTGTATTCTCCTATTTGGAAAATTATGTCTGCTAGACTTTCACAACTATTTTAATGTTATATTTAATGTATTTAATAAATGTATTAGTCATATTTGTTTTTTTCTATTTATTAACAAAGAAATTGCAACATTAATGCAAATGACATGCAAATTTAACAAAGAAAATCTATAAACAAACTTATAATATAGTTTTAAAGTGTTAATAATGACTACAGAAAAAGGTTAACATGATTAATTAATTTCCAAATTATTTATTATTTAGAATTTGTAATCAACTTTTTGTTGGCAAAATTAGCTGAAATAGCTGGGGTAAAAATTGAGGATATATTATCAGTTGCAAACGCATTAAATATCGGCTGGGTAGTTGAGAGTCAAGATTCAGGATTTGATGATCAGGAAGAAACTCAAGAAACTGATACTCAAGAAATTGATGAGGAAATCTATGAACCTATAGATGAACCTAAAGATACGGAAAATATTACGAATGAGTGCAACGATTGTGTAGATCATGTCGTTGAAAATGTAATGAAATGTGGAGATGATGATTGCGAATGTGTTAATAAATTTTAAAATTGAATTATTTTCATTTAAATATACTATTAAAAACAATAACATTAATTTTTATTCATATATCTACAAAAAATATACATTATAACAACTCCAGTTGTAAGTTTTATATAGTTTTTCATTTTTCTTTTGATTTCATCAGTTTCTTTAGCATTGCAGGCCAGTTTATTTAATACACCCCATCCGCCATTGGCTTCTATCCATGGGGTAAACTTGGACTTGATTATCTAGAAATGAATATTATTAAAATATATATGTAGATTATAAAAGAAATCTTACTTCTAAAGACCACTGATAATAATGTTCTGAGTCATGTTGACCTTTTGCAATGATTATCTTCATGTAGGTGAATCCTACAATTATCCTTGTCCATTTCATGTCTTCATCGAAAAGACACTGAAATATTCTATTGAAGTAATACTTCTTGGTTTCCAGGGATTCCATCTCCATCATCTGCTGATAATCGATATGTTCACCTTCAATGATTTGTTCAGTTCGATTGACCAGGAAATTGAGGCTGTCGACTATATTCGCGGTGACAATTCCGTTTAGAACATTTTCAATAAATTGAGACATTTTTACAATAATTTTTAATATACTGCTTTATTTATATTACTACTACTGAAGTATCATATGATCTGAATTGGTTGATAGATTATAAAAATAAAAATATGAGTTTTCGATTTGATACAACATGAATACAATATTTCTATCGGTATAATGAGTGTGTGCTAAAACTAATAATAATAATAATAATAATAATAATAATAATAATAATAATAATAATAATAATAATAATAATAATAATAATAATAATAATAATAATAATAATAATAATAATAATAATAATAATAATAATAAGAATGATAATAATAATAATAATAATAATGTTTTGTTAATAATTACCCTTGCGAGTTGTTGAGAGTGAGCATTACCTTTGTGAGCATTACCCATAGGGGGACAGAATATTTTGTCGGATAAACTCAGAGTATATATATTATTAATAATAATAATAATAATAATAATAATAATAATAATAATAATAATAATAATAATAATAATAATAATAATAATAATAATAATAATAATAATAATAATAATAATAATAATAAATATCTTTAGAAATAATAATGTTAATAACATATGGTTCATACGAAAGGTTTTGAATTAGGCTTTAAAATGAGCTGTCGTTCAATAAATTCCATTGGCGGGAACTCTGTAAATTTAAATTTTAAATATGACCTTGAAAAATAATATTTTGAAAAAATAATAATATCTTTACCAATAATAATGATAATAAGAATGTCTATACCTCATTCGAAAGGTATTACAATGAGCTTCAAAATAAGTAATCGTTCAATAAATTACATTGGCGAGAACTCTGTAAATTTAAATTTTGAAAATGACCTTGAAAAAAAATTGACCTTGAAAAAAAATGTCTTTGTCCCCGCGGGCTCCTGATTTTAAAGAAAAAAGAAATTTGACCTTGAAAAATAATATTTTGAAAAAATAATAATATCTTTACCAATAATAATGATGATAAAAATGTCTATACCTCATTTTAAAGGTCTCGTAGTGAGCTTCAAAATAAGTCTTGGTTTAATTAATTCCATTGGCGGGAACTATGGAAAAATTGTCTTTGTCCCCGCGGGCTCCTGTTTTTAAAGAAAAAAAATTTGACTTTGAAAAAAATAATAATATTTTTTAAAATAATAATATGACCTTGAATGAGTCATACGACCTTGAGAATGACCTTGAATGAGTCATGGTCTTTGTTTAAATGACCTTGAAAAAGAAATTTGACCTTGGAAAAAAATTGACCTTGAAAAAAAAATGTCTTTGTCCCTGCGGGCTCGTGATTTTAAAGAAAAAAAATTTCACCTTGAAAAATAATATTTTGAAAAAATAATAATATCTTTACCAATAATAATGATAATAAGGATGTCTATACCTCATTCGAAAGGTCTCGCAATGAGCTTCAAATGAGCCATTATGGATGAATTTTCGTTGGCGGGAACACTAAAAATTAAAAAAATTCTAAAATTTGAAAAAATTGTCTTTTTTTTTAGTTATTATCATTTATTATTATTTAGTATTATTATTATTATTATTATTATTATTATTATTATTATTATTATTATTATTAGTATTATTATTATTATTATTATATTATTATTATTATTATTATTATTATTATTATTATTATTATTTTATTATTATTATTATTATTATTATTATTATTATTATTATTATTATTATTATTATTATTATTATTATTATTATTATTATTATTATTATTATTATTATTATTATTATTAGCCAATGGTAACCATGGCAACCAGCTAATATTTTTCTTCGTAGCAACAGGAAGTAAGGAGAGAAAATAATAAATATATTTAATTAATAATTAATATTAAATTCCAGAATAATGTCATATTGGTATGCAAGAATAGCAAATTTATTGATTTATTTATTATCCAATCAGATTATATTTATATTTAACTGAATTTATATTTGTATCTCATATTGAACTAAATTTTGCGCTTATTCATTTCATTTTATTTGGTAAAATTAATATTATTGATTTATTATTATTATTATTATTATTATTATTATTATTATTATTATTATATTATTATTATTATTATTATTATCATTATTATTATTATTATTATTATTATTATTATTATTATTATTATTATTATTATTATTATTATTATTATTATTATTATTATTATTATTATTATTATTATTGATTATTATTATTATTATTATTATTATTATCATTATTATTATTATTATTATTATTATTATCATTATTATTATTATTATTATTATTATTATTATTATTATTATTATTATTATTATTATTATTATTATTATTATTATTATTATTATTTTTATTATTATTATTATTATTTTTATTATTATTATTTTTATTATTATTAGCCAATGGTAACCATGGCAACCAGCTAATATTTTTCTTCGTAGCAACAGGAAGTAAGGAGAGAAAATAATAAATATATTTAATTAATAATTAATATTAAATTCCAGAATAATGTCATATTAGTATGCAAGAATAGCAAATTATTGATTTATTTATTATCCAATCAGATTATATTTATATTTAACTGAATTTATATTTGTATCTCATATTGAACTAAATTTTGCGCTTATTCATTTCATTTTATTTGGTAAAAATTAATATTATTGATTTTATTATTATTATTATTATGTATTATTATTATTATTATTATTATTATTATTATTATTATTATCATTATTATTATTATTATTATTATTATTATTATTATTATTATTATTATTATTATTATTATTATTATTATTATTATTATTATTATTATTATCATTATTATTATTATTATTATTATTATTATTATTATTATTATTATTATTATTATTATTATTATCATTATTATTATTATTATTATTATTATTATTATTATCATTATTATTATTATTATTATTATTATTATTATTATTATTATTATTATTATTATTATTATTATTATTATTATTATTATTATTATATTATTATTATTATTATTATTATTATTATTATTATTATTATTATTATTTTTATTATTATTATTATTATTTTTATTATTATTATTATTATTATTATTATTATTATTATTATTTTTATTATTATTATTATTATTTTTATTATTATTATTATTATTATTATTAGCCAATGGTAACCATGGCAACCAGCTAATATTTTTCTTCGTAGCAACAGGAAGTAAGGAGAGAAAATAATAAATATAATTAATTAATAATTAATATTAAATTCCAGAATAATGTCATATTAGTATGCAAGAATAGCAAATTTATTGATTTATGTATTATCCAATCACATTATATTTATATTTAACTGAATTTATATTTGTATCTCATATTGAACTAAATTTTTGCGCTTATTCATTTCATTTTATTTGGTAAAAATTAATATTATTGATTTTATTATTATTATTATTATTATTATTATTATTATTATTATTATTATTATTATTATTATTATCATTATTATTATTATTATTATTATTATTATTATTATTATTATTATTATTATTATTATTATTATTATTATTATTATTATTATTATTATTATTATTATTATTATTATTATTATTATTATTATTATTATTATTATTATTATTATCATTATTATTATTATTATTATTATTATTATTATCATTATTATTATTATTATTATTATTATTATTATTATTATTATTATTATTATTATTATTATTATTATTATTATTATTATTATTATTATTATTATTTTTATTATTATTATTATTATTTTTATTATTATTATTATTATTATTATTAGCCAATGGTAACCATGGCAACCAGCTAATATTTTTCTTCGTAGCAACAGGAAGTAAGGAGAGAAAATAATAAATATATTTAATTAATAATTAATATTAAATTCCAGAATAATGTCATATTAGTATGCAAGAATAGCAAATTTATTGATTTATTTATTATCCAATCAGATTATATTTATATTTAACTGAATTTATATTTGTATCTCATATTGAACTAAATTTTGCGCTTATTCATTTCATTTTATTTGGTAAAAATTAATATTATTGATTTTATTATTATTATTATTATTATTATTATTATTATTATTATTATTATTATTATTATTATTATTATCATTATTATTATTATTATTATTATTATTATTATTATTATTATTATTATTATTATTATTATTATTATTATTATTATTATTATTATCATTATTATTATTATTATTATTATTATTATTATTATTATCATTATTATTATTATTATTATTATTATTATTATTATTATTATTATTATTATTATTATTATTATTATCATTATTATTATTATTATTATTATTATTATTATTATTATTATTATTATTATTATTATTATTATTATTATTATTATTATTATTATTATTATTATTATTATTATTATTATTATTATTATTTTTATTATTATTATTATTATTTTTATTATTATTATTATATTATTATTAGCCAATGGTAACCATGGCAACCAGCTAATATTTTTCTTCGTAGCAACAGGAAGTAAGGAGAGAAAATAATAAATATAATTAATTAATAATTAATATTAAATTCCAGAATAATGTCATATTAGTATGCAAGAATAGCAAATTTATTGATTTATTTATTATCCAATCACATTATATTTATATTTAACTGAATTTATATTTGTATCTCATATTGAACTAAATTTTGCGCTTATTCATTTCATTTTATTTGGTAAAAATTAATATTATTGATTTTATTATTATTATTATTATTATTATTATTATTATTATTATTATTATTATTATTATTATTATCATTATTATTATTATTATTATTATTATTATTATTATTATTATTATTATTATTATTATTATTATTATTATTATTATTATTATCATTATTATTATTATTATTATTATTATTATTATTATTATTATTATTATTATTATTATTATTATTATTATTATTATTATTAGTATTATTGTTAATTATATATTTCATCAAAGTGAAATAACCTTTATTGATCAATTTCCTATGGGAATATCTGAATGATTTATATGGCTGATCATTGCATTGGATGTTGATCCGATCAGTAATGGACACCATCAACTCGATCAATCGATATTTGCATCTCACGCATCCACCTGAATGCAAAGCATAATTTATCAGCCCCCTCAATCAATATTCCAATTTATCCCTTACACAATTCAAATAATGGGATTACATAATGCGATTCCCCCCTGAATTCCATTATCATCCTCTCCAGCCCCTCATTATAAAGATTAATTATCAATTGATTGCCATATTTATCAATCATATATAATAAAGTTCCTTCTATCTTATTGAGAGTGATATACAATTTGATCTGGATAATTCATTTCATTCACAGCATTGATCTCATAGTATAAGTAGCTGTCACTCTTGCCCTCCTTGATGTGATACTCAGCTGCACTCGATATCATTGCATATATCATAATCATCAAAATTACCATTTATTAACCCCAAGCACAGAATAATAATTATCAATATAATCACGTCCATGATTAATTATAAAATTTTATTTAAAAATAATGTTTGTCACATACAAAAATGTTATTGCAGTAAAACAAAAATCAAGGCCAAGATTAATATAAAAATGAAATAATTAATAAAATCATCAAAATATAAATATATATTAGTAAATCATTTTAATATTCAATTATAAGATCAATGATCCGATTAAAATTATTTGATTATCGATTCAGAGAAATTATTGTTATCATCAAAATGACAAAGTGCTATAAATTTTTACCATCCATCAAATATTATAGAAAAATGAAAATATTTAAATAACTAAAATCTTCAAGGAAATTTTGTATATTTTATAATTATGTTGATTTTTTCATGCAAAAATTCTCACAGTATACATAATTATTTATTCCAACTATAAAATATTTAAATAAGAGAAAATATTAAATTGTATTTGTGAAGCAACTAAACACTTCAAAAAATTTATAATATTGAGGCAAGCTTTAATGATTTTATTAAGGAAAAATTATCTAATATTTAACACGTGTCTCCTTGTCACACAAGACAAGGAGACNAGGAAAAATTATCTAATATTAACACGTGTCTCCTTGTCACACAAGCTTATCATTTATTCTTATTTATTTCTTATGAAGTTGGTCCTGTGTAATTTGTGAGTGAGAGTCAGAAAATTATTTGACCCTCATTTCTAAGACTCCTGAGCTCACGCACGTTTTTAGTGAATAAGATTCATATAGAAGATGCTGTACGATTCGTTTATTTTTATCGAGAAAATAATAAATTTCAACATGATAGGTTATTCGACGTCCACCAAGAGTCTACTTGGGTTTCACCAAAGGAATTCGCTTCACACAACACAAAGACTAAACGAATCATAGATCAAACAATGAGTTTCACAAGATACCGTAATTTCAAACCCATAAAGTTTATCTATTTATTTTATAAATAATTTTTTTTAATTATTTGGAGTCTAGTATAGAAGTGGCCATTATTTATATAATATAAAATTTTATGCAGCAACTTAATGTTTATAGGTCCATTTTTACCAATCCCTTATGCTTTTATCTCATCGTTACCAACAATACCTTCACCGTAACAATTTTCTATACTTATACTGGCCATATAACTTTTATTCAATGAATTAGAATAATTTTTATTAATTATAATATTAGTATTTAATTTTAATACACTCAACTCTTTTTTACAAGCTTTTTTTACAAGATTTCGAAATAACACCCTCCACAAAGGGAACAGTTATTCTTTTTTTGGTACTATTTATTCTATCTAAAACGAATTTCAAAATAACTTTATAATTTAAAAAAACTTACGTTTTACAGTGTATTTTATACATAATGTGCATGTAGGTACAAAAATAAAATATAATTAGGGAATACATGAATTATATTATATCTCTTGTATTCTCTTTTCTATTGCTCGTCACATTTTATAAATTGTGTTAAGCAATTCATCATTGAGTATATTATGTTCAAGGTGTTCAGTTCGTTCGACTTAAAGCTAACAATTTACATAACATATTTTCAATATTCTCCCGTAATTTGACAGTTTACATTTAAACTACAGTACAATCCGCTTAAAAGCACATCGTTTTATATCACAATACGCTTATTATCACGCCAAGCTGTAGAACAAAAACCGTAGATAATACACTCATTATATTTTAAATGCTTTATAGCACATTCGGTTTATATCACATTTATATATCGGCCGGACCCCGTGATATTAAGCGGATTCGACTGTATATTGTATAGGTTCATGGTACCTTTACCCGCATAATTCGTGTTTCCGATGATTTTTTGCAACTAATAAAGGTAATATTATTGTAAACATTCAGTTTAGAAAATTTCTATAAGTGATTTTTAAATCGATTTTTATTATGATTTTAGTAGAATTACCTATTTAATAAAATGTCCAATCGAATTAGACGATCAATTTCTTTAGAAACTAAAATAAAAATATTCAACTGTTTTAAGAGAGGCGAACGTCCCCACATCTATTGGCAATAATTTTGGTTTTAATAAAGCGACTATTAGAACTATAAAAAATGAGGATTTCATTGACTCATTGATAATGCTCATAGCGATCCTGTGCTGGATCATCCAAATATCAAATTGCTGTTTATGCCGCCTAATACCACTTCCTCTATACAACCACCGGATCTGGGCATTATAGTAACCTTCAAAATGTATAAATATATTATAGATTCAATCGAGAGAAGAAACTTGTCGATCATGGATGCATGGAAAAATTACACCATCATGCATTGTATTACATATGTTTCTTATGCCGTAAAACAACTTCGAGCATCTACCCTAAATGCTTGCGGGAGAAAGATTTGGCCAGAATGTGTTACTGAGAATTCTGTAACAGACAAATCAATTCTGTGTTCGTAAACAATAATTTTGTCACACGACATTGGTTGTGAAGGGTTTGACGACATGGATACTGCAGACATCGATGAACGAATGATTGAGAAACCTTTACATGAGGAGGATCTGCTTGAAGTAGTAACAGTTGATGTTAGTAGTGAGGACGATGATTAAGATGATGGTGGAATTCATCAACTAACAGCTATTTTAATTCGCGAGGGTTTATTTTTTTTGCAATTATGGCACGTCATTTTCTCACTCATGATCCCGACGTGAAACGTTCATTGAGATTTCAGCGTAACCCGCAGCTTTGTACGAACAGGTACCAAGAACTCTACAAGCAACTTGAGAAACCCAAAAATGCAGCCTCTGATAATGGATTGATTCACGTTTCCGATTTAGGCAGTGTTTGTGTGCTTAATGTCTGTTCTAGTGACCTTTCTGTTCCAGTTGAGCTCTTTGGTGAAGATCCCATTGAGCAATAAGGTCATCTATCCCCATAATTATATGAGCCAGCAATTCGGTCAGTTCACTGGGCTCAACGGTATCACATTTAGGTAGAATATTCTCTATGGTATTTTTGTTGATCCTTATGGATGGCTACCGGATCGATTTCTCTACTGGCCATCAGATGGACTTTCTCTCGGTGTTTGCTATCATGTTTTCGGGTGCTACGGGCATTATGAATGGGGCTAACATGTCAGGTAATCCTTTGCTTTATATATGATGTCTGTGAGGGTATTGATTGGGGCTGGGGCAGAGGGGGTGGCATTGTGTGTGCTTGGTGGCGCTATCCCACTGTGCTACTCATTACCTGGTAAATCAAAGAATATACGGATGCAAGTCTTTGTGGTGAGCAGCAGGGTTGGTTGTTTCATTCTATCAAGCATGTAAGGATAAACCAATTGGGTTCAAAGATTTTTAAGAAACTGCTTCCTAGTAAACGAGTTGCCATTTGCTATGCCTATTACGTAGCAGTTGTAACAGGCAACGTCCAAAATGTTGTAAAAAAGAAGAACTGGCCACCAATTGGCCTTTCTTCGACAGGAAAATTCTTCAACATTCTAATTAGTTGGTCGACGGCCCGGTTAGCCTGATAATATACATGAATGATGACTGGCTTCTGAAAAAAACCTTCTACCTCCTTATAGTGTGAGCTGCTGACCAAGAACACGCTTCTGTTTCTCTTTGAAACATACAATACCAGTGTGGTCTTGTTTCCGTTATCAAAACGAAACTCATTTGATAAAAGTTCCCTGTTTTGGTTTTTGTGAAGTGACATCTTTTCGATGATAACGGATCGTCCAAACAAATGTCAAATTTTTCTCAAGTAAAGAGCAGGCAGTTGTGACATTCCGTCCTGTGCCATAAAACGGTTCGCAGAGTTTCATAGTGATTGTCTTTGACAGACCTTTATCAGGCTTATCACCACATCTACCATTGACTCACAGGCCCAAAAATCTTCACTCATACCTTCGAGGTTTGGAAGGCATGTATGTTCTGCCAGGAATCCTTCATCTGTATCCAACAAGTTGCTCATCAACTGTTATATATGAATTAGGAATTTAGAAGAGTCGAAATTGACCCAAGAACATTTTCCATACATCAAAACTTCAAAACAAACTTCAACAAATACTTCAACATCACCTTCATCATTGAAATCCATCATATCCTCTGAATCCCCAGCACGATCTGCCTGTATTTCAGGTGGAACTGAAACGTCATCATCTTCATTTTTACGAACACTATAAAAAACGAAGTTTGGACACTAGCTCCAACTATTTCTAAGCGCCTTAGTTTTACCAACACCTGTCACATTATTCTTGAGGCTAAGAAGACCTCGACCAGATGTTGTTGGGACTTGAACTCCAAGAATTCTCTGCTGTAATCTTTCTTTCAGAGGAGGTCAGCATACAAGCTTTTCATTGTCTGAATTTCCTTCTCTGATAAAGGTTTTCAGAGCTCTGGTTTGACATGATAATATAGACCTTGAAAGAGAGATTTGGTAGTCAGCTTTGTAACAATCGTTTGTCAAATAGTTCATCAAGGAATTAACGCAGTTGCACGTTAGTCTAAAATAATCCATTAAGATAATTTACAAATGAACAATACTCCAAAAATACTAACAAATTCCTTGCACCGTTCATCATTGTTAGGGGAAATTAAATGGACTCTCAATTTCGCAATTCAATAATTCTTTGAATTTATTTCCGTGCCCCTTTATTATTTCCAATTAATTCTGGGTGCCTCAATAATATATTTATTTGATCTAATTTTATTGCCTATAAAAATAAGTTACTTCGAAAATATAATTTGTGTCAATTTAAGTGCAATACCGATTATATTTATTGTTGAATACATCAAAAGCTGCAAATGTAATATTCTATATCAGGGCTTTTCAAACTGGGGTCCGCAGACCCCAAAGGGTCCGTGAGCGATTTTATGAGGGTCCGTATCGATTTTGAAATATATGAAATTTATTTTATTAAAAGTATTTAGTTTATGTTCTATAATAATTTCTTTTTAATAAATTTAATTTTATAAAAATATTAATAATTATATATCAGGTTTTACAAACAAAATAGTAATTTTTTAGTAAAATGGTCCGTAAACTAAGCGTGATAAAAATTAGGGGTCCTTGTTTAAAAAGTTTGAAAAGCCCTGTTCTATATAATAACATAATCAGTGAAAATGAGATGTAAATGGGCAAATCAGCAGATTATCCGCCAGTTGCCAACGGTGCGTGACGGATTGCATAAAACTGTCAACAATTATTTATTTATAAATTCAATTGCAATTAAATGTTTATAAGAAATAAATGATGGAAAGTATTGCAAATTGAGAGCACAACAAGAAATATCTAGCAAAATGTTTATTAAATATCAAATGGGCTCATGAAGATATCACAATGCTTATTAAATATCAATTGAGATCATGAGGATATCGAATACCACACCAAAGGCGCACCACTGCTATAATTAGGACGAGATGAATCACTGCTATTTCGTGAATCAGATCAGCCTCTGAACCGTGATTAATTATTACTTATTGAGATATTAAATGAACCCTTTGGATCTGTCTTGCTCATTGCTAGGTTGCATTAAATAATTGTTTAATAAACCTTTTACTCCATCCTTTGGCCCCGATATCAGTGAATGATTTGCACTAGAAATATATTTAGTTATCACCCAATTGCTCAGCTAATAACAATATCTGATTCGTCTCTATAATCCCTCAATCAGCCAATCAAATCCAGCAATGAAACCAGCTGTGAAATGCATCCAATCAAAGCTCAGTCAGCCAGCCCAGGTGACCCCCATGCATTCATATCTGGTTATTAGCAATGCACCCATCAAATATTTTATCAGCTTTCACCACCAATCAAACAAACATTAAAATTCCTTCATATTTATTGTCAATCGCATCAATAATGAATTATCCGAATCATTCAAAATCACCCATTAAAACAAATAAAAACAATTAATTATATTAAATATAAATTCAGTAAATAATATCAATAATATTTAAATGAGCAATTTCATAGCAATTTCATATTTATTAGAAATAATTTCCAACCAATCAGACAACTCGAAACCAGAAATAATCCGAAACTCCAATAAATAAATAATTTTACACAAATTATATTTGATTGCGTATTATCGGATTGAATGGAAATGATTAAACTGCGCAAGGCAAATAGAAGCAAGAATAATCCAGTTGGAGAGGAGGGCAACTGATTCCGTCACTATTTCAATTGGCTCAATATCATTAAATTGCGGTTAGTGGGCAACATTTGGACGGGTGAATGAATTCACTGAGCCAGTCAAACATATTCAAACGGGCTCCCCTCTCCCCTCCCCTGCCCGGTAAATTATCTGATAATATTGTATTGATTCACCCAAATATCGATGATTGCACAAAACCAAACAAAATTGCACCCAATCAATAACACCGATATTGAATAATTGCTCATGTGTAAATATTGAATAATTGATCTCATCAACTGTTTCATCTCCCTTGACCTGTTGCCTACTGTCACAACTCTGTCACAGCCCTATCAACATTGCCTACATCATCATCATCACAGATTGATTGATTATCCTGGGGTAGCCCTTCACCGCTTCATCTACATCATTATATCTAATGTTTCTCTCATCAATACAAATTTACGGCCAAGCATTCAGCAATATTTCTAGCATCAATCATTTCATTTTCACTCTATTCAATATGTGATTCCTCAATATGTGATTCTTTACCATATTGGAGCTGTGTTGGAGCATTTCCCTTCTCATATTTCCCCATCTCAATTCATCTATCATTCATTCATGTTCCATTTATGCTNTCCCTCTGTAACAATATAACCCTTTTCATTTTTATTTAAATATTTCTTTAAATCTTGAATATGTTTTGCATTTGGACTAGCTTTTATTAATCTTATTAAATTTAAATATTTTTTAATTTCTTCAACATCATCTGAAGAATATCCACAAAGTAATCTATAAAAATCATCTGTAAATTCAAAGTCTAAATATTCATTATTATAAGCATTTTGTGAATGAATACGTGATTTATTTTCTGAATTTAAATATAAAGTAAAGTTTTGATTATTAATTGTTATTATTGTATATCCTTCAGGATTAGTATTAAATGTGGGTTTAATTGTTTCACTTAAACCCTGTCTAATTTTAGGATCAACTTTAAGAGGTTTTGTTTTTAAAAACATTTCTTCTTCTTTCACATCAGAGGTTCTTCTACGTTTTCTTTGATTTCTTTAGGCAGGGTTTTCTTCAGCAGGATGCCACTCTAATTCTTTTTGTTTTTTATCTTCTAACTCTTTAGGTTCTAATCCCTTTATAGCTTTAATTGTTGGCCCCTGTTGTTGCATCATTACCTCATTTAATATTATTGATTCAGTATGTTGAGTTGTATCTTTTTTATTATATTTATCTTGTTCTGATTGTAATTTTTTTAAAAGTGCTAATCTTTCTTCATATACCATTTTAATGGTATCAAAAATGGTATCATTTTAAATTTATACCATTTTCTGGTTTGAAGGGCTTCAAGTATAAACCTTTACCATTTTTAGTTTTACAAAGACATCCATTCTTTAAAGATTTACATATTTTTTTTAAATCATCTTTATCTTTTGAAGAAAAAGATTCAGATGTAGAAATTTGATTTTTTAAAAAATCATTTAAACCTTTACCTTTATAAGGATCAAGATAGAGCCCAGCGCCCTTGGACGAAGTCCCCTTGGATAGACCCTTTCCCTTGGAGGAACTCCCCTGATAAGGATTAAGATAAAGCCCCTTGCCCTTGCTTGTCCCTCCCTTTTTTATTGAATAAATTTCAGTTTGTAGTTTTTCTTTTTCTAGGTCTGTCTTTTGAGATTCTTTAGCTTTTTGAACTGTGGTTGCGCTGTGTGCGCTTTTCTTTTCTTTGTTTTGGTAAGATTGTGGATGGCAGTGAGGAGAGGAGGGTCGAGTTTTGTGTTGCATGTTTCCGCCGGTTTTGGCGTTTTTTATCGCGTCTGTGTGCGCACACAGACGCGAAGAGTTGGTAGGTTTTGTATTTTTAATTATGGTATTGATTGAATTTTTGTAGAATTGTAAATTGTTCTGTTTAAAAGGGTGGATTGATTTGTCTTGGAAGAAAATTGTTTTACCAGGAGATTTTATTTGAATTTTACTGAATATATTTTTTTTGAATTAACGAGTTCTCTTTGATTTTGTTTGGAATTTACAATGGCAACAGCTAAATATAACGGGGGATTGATGGATCTCGATGATTTAGTGGCAAGGTTGAATAGAACCCGCAGCAAAATGGAAATAGAAACTATTTGTAAAGACGATGTTATCAGATCTCAAATCTCTTAAAATTCTGGGCAATGGATTCTCTCTAATCACATTATCTCGAGACCGACAATTAGTTCAATCTGTACCTGGTGAATTGAATATGGATCAAACAAATTTGTTGAAATGTGCTCAAGATCAAAATGGCCGAATCGATATTGTTTTGTGTTCAGAAAGGAATAATATGAGATCAAATTTATGTGTAGCTACACAAAGACAGGTTCCAAATAAAATGATTGAGAAGAGTTCAGCTACGAGATTGTTTAATATTACTGAAAGTACTGGAGGTGTTATGACTGCTATGATCCCTGATTATCGATCTCAAGTATGTCGTGCACAAATGGAAGCAGCTCGATTTAGATATAAACATGGATATGAAAATAAAATGATTATGTGTTATTATGAATTCGCGATTGAACACTCCAGCTATTCCAGCAGCGCCTGATAAACCAGCAATGATTGCTGGTATTAAAGCAGCTAATGGAAGAATTCCTCCTTCCTTTGTGCCCCTCTCTTTAAGTCTTTCTTTAACTTGTTCTTTTTACATGTTTTCCAATAAAATATTTTTTACCAGAGATTACTACTGATTTATTTTTATTTGAATTTATTAGTTCTTGTAAAGATTCTTCCGTTGTCTTCGTCGATTTGCTCTGTCATTTTATAATAAATAAAATGGATAATTGGAAACCAATTTTAAATAGACATAAATCTAAATTTAATAATAAAGTATTTCCTGATAATTTTAGATTATTAATTGTTGGTTCTTCTGGATGTGGTAAAAATGTACTTCTTTTGAGGATGTTGCTTGAAGATGGTTTTTTAGATTATAATAATTTAATCTTTTATTCTACAACCATTAACCAACCGGAATTACAACTTTTGAAATGTGGATTTGAAAATAAATTAACTAAAAAAGCAATAATTGATATTTTTAAAAATCAACATAGATGTCCTGAAGAAGTTTTTCAACCTTGTGATATGTTTGATTGGTATAAGAAAAAGATTTTAGAATCAGATATTAGTAATAAAAATGATTATGTCTGTGAAGGTCATGGGCAGAGAGTTTTATTCTCTAATAAACCTGAAGATGTTTTACATTGTGATTTACTTCCTAAAGATAAAAAGAATCTAGTTATATTTGATGATGTTGTTAACATGAAAAATCAAGAGATTCAAAAGAGTTACTTTACACGAGGTAGACATAATAATTGTAATGTTATTTATATATCTCAAACTTATTATGCTTTAGATAAAAACTCTATAAGAAATAATTCTAATTGTTTTATATTTTTCAAATTAGATCGCCGCGACAAGAATATGATTTATAATGACTTATTTTCAAATGTTGAACCTGATAAGAATATGTTTGATATGTTTGTTGATAATCATTGGAAAGAAAAATATAATTATATTTATTTGGATAGAGAAGAAGCTGAAATATGGAAAAGTTTATTTTAAGGCTTGTCGATTTAGAAATCTGTTTTCTGTAGTTCATTATTATAAAATCTACCTAATATTTTTTCATTATTTAAATCAATGATGCTATATGTTATTGGAGTTGTATAATGTATTTTATTTATAATAAAAATTTCATTTGTCCATTTTGCTGTGAATCCTTTTTCAAATTTATTTTTATATTTAAATATTCTTACTCGGTCACCAATTTTAAACTTTGGTTTTTCAATATTTACCACTTTAACGGTTTCAGGATTTATGAGTTCTAAAGGATTCAAGGAAGCATTTAAAGGTGTTGATTTTATAGAACTATGTACATCATTATTATATTCATTTACAATCTTTTGTAACAATTCATTGTTCCATTTTTGTTTTCCAATAGCAGTAAAATATTTCCACATTTTATTTTTTAATGTTCTATTTAATCTTTCAACTACAACTGCTTTTCCTTCGTTTTCTGTTGAATATAATTTAATATCATTTTCATTTAAAAACTTTGTAAAAACTTTGTTATAAAATTCTGTTCCTTTATCACACCATAAATATTTTGGAATTCTTTGATGTTCTTCAAATATATTTTCAAATGCTTCTGTAATAGGAATATCCTGTTTTATTTTCTAAACACCTTGCAAAAGCAAATCTTGTATATAAATCTATTACAGTTAAAATTTTTTTATATTTTTCAGGGTCTGATGATTTGGTTGGCATAAAGACTAAATCAGCAGACCATGTTTGATCTTTTTCATGTACTTGAACTTTTAAATATTTTTTATTTTTTCTAAATTCATGGTGTAATTCATTAGCATATTTTATTTGTAATTCTGTTGGGGTTAATAAACTAGTCTTGGGTGCACTCTCGAGGTGATTCTCAATCTCTGCTTGTTCAATAATCTTTTTATTAGCAACATCTTTTGCTATTCTAAGGAAGGGATGTCCAAGTCCTGCGCCCATAGGAAGTCCTGCACCTATGAAAATCTTAACTTTCATTGCTAATTTAATTAGAGCTCTTTGAATCTTTTCTTGGGTTGATGGATTTTGTATATTATTTAAATCAGTGTATTAAATTAACATCAGCAACATGTCTATCTCTAAGATTTGTTGAATTGTAAGCAATATCATGTTTTAAAGCTGCTTGATCAATTCTATTTATTGGTTCTTCTCCTTGTTTAGGATTATTATTTTCATCTAATCTAATATCTAATCTTGTTCCTGGTCCAGTATAATTGTGACGGAATAAATGTCTTTCACCTGGATATTTTTCAGTAGTAAAATGTTTTAATATTGAAGATGTTGTTTTTGAAGATTGTAGATCACCTCCTTGATTCTCAAAGAGTTGATTCTCAAAGAGTTGATTCTCAAAGAGTTTATTCTCAAAGGCAAATCTACTTGGAACAGGATTGGGTTGTAACCAAGAATTTTTATTTTATAGAGTTATTGCTAGTTTAGATCCAAGTATATGTTTTTTAGTTTTTAGATGACTTGCTTTGTGAATGTCTTGTAACTTGACAATGACAAGTTTCACATCTCCAATAGGTTTTATTTAAAGACATTTTAAAATGTTAAAATATTAAGAATCTCCCCTAACATTTTCGATTTTTGAAATCTTTCCACCATATAATTTCATTTCTATTTTCTTTTCTTCTAATATTAATGTATATACTTTAGCTTTAAAATTAGAATCCTTTGTCATATTAAGTGTAACATCAACATTATTTATAGCTAATCTATTATCTTGATCTGATACATTTATACAAAATATAGAATATAAATTTTTGAAATCTTCTAAACTTAATTGCGGTTCAACTTTGAAATCATAACATGTTTCAATATAATTTAGATATGGGAATATGTTTTCATTATTTTCAATATTAAATTCCATTCTATTTATTGGATAATAAGAACTATTTAATTGAATTTGGATTGTTTTTAAATTATCATTCCAATCTTTTGAATAAACAAGTTGCTATTTTTTTGGAAAGATGAATCTACTTCTTTGAATCCAATCAAGATATATCTTGGTCGGAATGCTAAATTTGCTACCTTTATAGAATATGTTGAACCCTCTGTCATACTAAATTCACTACAGATTCTATTTAAATAATTTACATTTATAGACTTGTTGGAATTTAATCTTTCAAGGAGTTTAATCTCAGAATGTGGATTTAATGTCCATTCAGGTATATGTAATTCAAGTGTTGATAATTTTAATTTAGCTTTTGTATCTGCAGCTCCATAGAACAATCTTTTATCACCTTCTAGTCTATTACAGACTGAATTCTATAAAAACATTATGAAGTATGCCGATTATAGTTTTGAAGGAATCCAAATAAGTGTTTTAATTCAAAATAACCTTCAAATTTTTTCAGATTTATAAAGTTCACCTCTTTTATAATAATCCATAATTTATATCTAAACCATCTTTATCTAAATCTCCTTTATTAACATCAGGAATCCAACCTGTTAATTCACCATATTCATTTTTATAATCACAACCAGTCAAAATAAAATTTAACATTGTAGAATATACTCCTGGATGTAAAACAGTTTCAATTTCTGATGATCCTAGTTTTAATCTCATGTTGGAGAATAAATTTGGAAAGAAATTATTTTCTAGAGTTATATCTTTGTTTGCTTCAATTTCTAATTCAATTTTATAATATAATTTGGCATTACAAATATCTATTGGGTTTGATGTTTGAAGAGATTGAAAAACTATATCACCCCTACGATTTAAGTTTGCAATAGATCCTGAAGTTGGAGAGATTTTTAAAATATCGATTTTTTTTATTTCATGAGTAAATTCTTTATTATAATCAAGATTTAATTTATTTTTTTCTTGAATTTTTATATTATTCATTTTTATATATTAAAATTAATATACCCAATAAAAAAAAATATTTATAAAATGACTGACTTAATTGAAAGAATGAGAAATGAATTGAATGAAGTTAAACATAAGAGAATGAAAAGAAGAGAAGAAGAACCATTAGAATACATCAAAGAGTTGATGGTAGAGAATGAAAAGTATCGACATTTTTACATGAAAGCTGTAGAAGTTGCTGAGATAAGGTTAAAGAAAATGAAACAATTACAGGAAAGAGTTAAAGAACTTGAATCGATTATTTATACTTGTTCACAACTTTTTTCTTGAATTTTTATAAATATAAAAATTTAAAAAATGACAAAAATCCGAAACCAGATAGCGCAGTGGGAATAGACTGGTATAGTGGTTCAAATGGATAGTGGTTCAAATCCCATCTGACATTAGTTTTTTTTCAACATAAAATAATATTAAAAATTTGAAAATAATAAATAGTGTGGGTATCTTAGATTTATAAAGTAGTTGTATATTTTATTTTTTTATTAATTAATTAATTTTTAAACATAAATATGAAAAAAAAAATATTGAAACGGGTGATGGTGGCGAACCGGTAATTATCGCCACCAGTCTTTCGAACACACCCCGGATCGATCCCATAATGTGCACATTTATTTCTCAGTTGTTTTCGGACCTCTTTCGGATTCACTTTCGAATTCATTTGTACTTTCGAGCAGCACACTTAAAACACCGATAATAAGGCTGCTATTATTGAATTAATTCTGATGTATGAGTCTGGCAAGCTTGTATATTGGAAGAGATTCGATAAACGAAAGAGGTTAAAATTGATCCGGATCAAAAAAACTGTTTAGAGGACAGTGAAAAAAAAAATACCACTGTCCTCTCAGAGCAGTTTTACTATTTCATAAATTTTTTTATTCTTCAAGACATCAAGATTAACTTTTGTATAGTAGTGGATATAAGACCCTTCCGAACATAACCCCTTGGTAGTTTGCGAGAGCCCGTTCTTGGTCGTTTTCTTTCTGTTTATAGAGGTTAAAGTGAAAAACAGTTTTGAACCCTTGGGTTTTGTGTTAAAAATAGAGGGTCTAAAAAACTTAAAAGTGTAAAAATTTGGGGTTGTTATTACAATACGTTAAGAGTTTGGGGGTCGTTAAAACTGGGTGGTTGTGTTCGGAAGGGTTTTATATCCACTACTAATTTATATGCAATTTATATGCAATTTAACGACCGTTTCCACATATTTTTATTTTATCGTTCTATTTCTCTATTTTAGCAAGGAGGATCACAAAGCAATTCAATTCTAGAAATCAGCAATTTATCAATAAATAAATTCTTACTCATTCTGCCTTTCCTTCCATTTCTCACGTTCCCTGTAGAATTTCACAGCATAATAAGCAGCCGAAATAATAAATATCACCAAAAGAAAAGATAAAATTCCAATGGCGACATCTGAAATGAAAGAAATGAGACTAAAGTAAATAATGAGAATATTCTTTTGTACTTGTTGAGGAGTATATTTTCAATGAAGTGAAGGTTTTCATCAAATATGAATGGTAATTAGAAAACGGAAATTAGGATAATAACAGAAAGATATTTATTTATATATTATTTAGATATTTATTCACAATATCAGATTTATCATAAGAAATTTATTATTTATAAGATATTAAAATAATAAAAATTAGAAAAGAAAATTGCATCTCTCCAATGTATGAAACCCACCATGAGAAACAATCATCACTTGCTTTCTTGGATCTGTTAATACAACGCAAAGAGAAACACTATGAGACAGAGATTTATAGAAAACCAACTGATACTGGTCTCTATACTTCATTCGAAAGTTTATGTGAATTCAAGTATAAAAGAAATATGGTGAAGGGGTTGATTTATCGTTCATGGTCTTTGTTTTATACTTTTGTAAATTCAGTTAAAAGTGTTGACAAATTGGTTGAAATGTTAATGAAGAATGGTTATTCAAAATCCTTTTTAGTAATTATGGTAAAAGAGACTGTTGACAAATTTATTAAAAATCCTAAGGATCCATGTTTGAGAAAATCTGGGTGTGATGTTGTTGAGATGTGTGAGTCTGATGAGTTAAATAAATTAAATAGCGTGAGCAAGGATGATGAGCCTAAATTTGTGTTAGTATTGCCGTACTCAGGAGGTTTTAAGGATTATGAAGTGAAGATAAGAAAACAGTTAGGGAATTTAAACTATAGGATAGTGTCAACTTCATGGAAAGGTTTATTAATATGTTTATTAATAAGTCTAAACTCCGGTCGAATTGTGTTCCGATCTTGTTTATCAGTTTACATGTAATGGGTGTAATACCACATACATTGGAGAGGCTTCCCGTCATCTCTGTATTCGAGCTCGAGAACATTGTAGACCGAATGCATTGACCAATTTTGGTGAGCACAATAAGGGCTGTAAGATTAAAATAGGTATGTCTGATTTTAAACTTTTATTAAAAAATTTCGATAATTATTGGGAACGTGTGATTTCTGAGGCGTTGTTGATAAAGTCATTGAATCCGAAAATTATTGTGCATAATGCAGTGAATACTTGTATTTTAAATGCTTTTTGTTAAATTAATTAATAAAACTTTTTAAAATTATTAGATTAAATTATAAAGGTTAAAGAAATTTTTTAGAGAAATAAATATAATTTTAATTATAATTTTTAAAAAATGAAATGTTTTTATTAAATAATTAAAATAATTTTATATAATGAATAAAATTAATATATTTGTTTAAAATCCTTAAATTATATATTTATTATATCCCACCTGATGATGACAGGAAAACTGTCGAAATATATCGTGAAAAGAATGTTTGATTGGTGTTTTTTTATAATTAAATCATTACCATGTATGTTTAACTATTTATTATATTAAATAATTAAAATATATTTGTTTATCTATACACTTTAATTATACTTCCCGAAATTTAAAATTCAATTCAAAAATGCCTAACAAAATCATTCAAGTTGCTCAAGAAATCGAATCATCAGAAGTAATTCCTGAAGTTGAATAAACCGAATAAACCGATCAATGCCAATCAACAGATAACATAACTAAATCTTGGATTTTAATATCAAATTATATCTTACAATCATTAATTATGATTATAAAAATGCAAAAATTTGTCATTGCAATCTATTTAAACCAAACATTTTGTAGAATTCCTGAGGTTACCAAAATAACTGCTGAAAAATGATATGAAAAACAATTTTTGAATATATTAAAACAAACAAAAAGAACGAATAAGAAAATTAGCCTAAAGAATTTAATAAATAATCAAAAATTTAAGCAGTCATATTCTGTGATTTGTTCACAAATTTGCTAGGTTCAATCCAGGATGAGGTCAAGCACGAGTTATTTTTAGGGTTGAAATTGATTTCATTTCAGCAAAATGGCAACTTATATTTAGTGTTTTACCATTTAATTGTTGCTGCTACCAAGCAATCCCCACTTTATATATTATGAATTATAAATATTGTTATTAAGTCTTTAAATATCGTAAAACGAATATTTGAGTGACTATTTCTTATAATTATTATTATTTTCTTTATCATGTTAGAATAATAAATATTAATTAAATTAAAACAAAGTTATAAAAATAAAATAAATCATAAAGTCCAACCTTTACCACCTTTCTGTCCCTGGCATTGCTCACTGGAATTATTGGGATGCACTACAATAAATTGCATATCATTCCTAGCGATAAAGTTTTAATATTAAATTATATTTATGTTAATTATTTAATGATTCAAAATGATCCTATTGGACAAAAATCAACAAATAATTCCTTCAGTAAACAAATGTCAGCCTTCTGAACCAAAATGAATTTTTGTGCCCCCTTGGAATTTATTTGACTAGAATGAAATGCTCATATCGATTTTGAGGTGTAATATTGCATTTTAAGAGCAAATGCTGACTATAGTCAGCAACCAAATATCCTGAGCAACATACACACATGCATGAATAATACAATATCGAACCTTTGACATTTAGATATATACACAGTCATACAAATTCAATATACAATAATAATATTTCTAATTGATATTATGTACAGTTATCATAGAAACATATTTAGAATGCCATTTATATCCAGTTGATCATTATATGAACATTTTGAACCTAGCAATATTGAGCTTGGATAAATATAATATTATTAGGACCCATTTAGATGATACAATGAAAAATTTGACAGACAAAATTAAAATCAAAAGGAATAAAATAATAAATGATTTGATTATTTACTAGTTTTGTTGACAAAGAATTTGCTATGGAAGGGCAGCCATTGATATTGAGAGGGCCTCAATTTGTGGACGATGTCTAGAGGAATTCATAATAACCATTCACATGATCACAATGTGCATTACCAATGAATCCAGGAGCGCTTAGCATTGAGATTGATGTAAAATGCTCTTTGGATAAATCTTTGGCAACATATGACTTTGTATTTATTGTAGAATTGTTTTGTACGAACTGATCAATATTATATTATTTATTATTATTATTTTTTTATTATTTTATTATTATTAATATTATTATTATTATTATTATTATTATTATTATTATTATTATTATTATTATTATTATTATTATTATTGTGATGATTTCTTAGTAGCAGCATTTATTATTGAAAACAATAAAGTGATAATTTAAGCATTTTGCTGCGAATAATGTATTTAATGAAAAAATTTTCAATCTCCTGGAATAATCCGAAACGCCAATAATTAAATAATTTTACACAAATTATATTTGATTAATTAATTAAAGGTTTAAATTATCACTTTATTGTTTTATATTTGATTGCGTTTTATATATTATGCAATTTACATGCCGTTTCCACTTATTTTTATTTTATCGTTATATTTCTCTATTTTAGCAAGGAGGATCACAAAGCAATTCAATTCAAGAAATCAGCAATTTTATCAATAAATAAATCCTTACCCATTCTGCCATTCCATCCGTTTCTCACGTTTCCTATAGAATTTCACAGCCAAAATAATGAATATCAAAAAAAGAAAAAATAAAATTCCAATGGCGACCTCCTGAAATGAAAGAAATGAGATCAAAGCAAATAATAAAATGCTGCTGACAAATTGCATTGTCATTGGGTGGAATTATTTATTAGCAATATTTTGAATGGTCAATCCATAATTATGATCAATCTGTGATATTTTAAATGGGATTATTTGTTGATCCGTTTTATGATCAGATGCGTGATGCATAACTGATCCGTGTTGATGCAATAAAATAAATCATAAAGTCCAACCTTTACCATCTAATCCAGAATCCTGAAATGCAAAATGAATATCCAGTAAATAGCCAATAAATAACAATAATTATCAATTTATAACATTAAAATCATAATTATTCCCAATTCTAGATCACAGCTGATCAACATTTCAAAATCCCGCCTCAACTGACCAAACAAACAAACAAACAACAATAATATAATTAATGCAAAACATCATTTTAATCTTCATATAAAGAATGTTATAAATGAATATTAAAATTTATCTAGAATAAAAAAATCCAATTTAATTAATCTTGTTGCGGCCGGATGGGAAGGCAACCAGATAAATGTCTGCTCAAGCCCAGTGTATGTGATAAAGCTATTGGGGTTATAGAGGTGAAATTGCAAATTGATAATTATAAGCCTCACAGCTCCAAGCCTGCTTTAATCAACAGCAACAATCAATTGCAAATGATATCAATTTTATTGACTAAACACAAATACAATCTCGGTTTCCAATCAATTTGTTCACAGGTTCAATAATCAATTAATTGACGGCCATTCGGTGCTTGTTAAACCGTTCTGGAGAAAGAGGAATATTATATATTATCAATGACCTTCAACCTACAAAATATTTACCTAAATATGCCCCAAAGAACTGCTCCCCTCTACTCAAATTATTCATAAAATACCTAAACGTAATAAAAGGCCGAGATAGGGAGGGGAGGGGGGTAATGGGAGGCCTGTGCTGAATGATTTAACCCCATCAACAGATCATTGACAGGACAATATTGTATATATTGAAATATTTCATCAACAATTATGTCACCAGCATCAACTGAATGTCACAATATGATGCAATAACATGGTTCAATGATGATCCTGTAGCAATGAATTATCTCACAGCTAATCAATAGCCAAATCTCCCATTTGCAATGTGAAATAAAGTAAACAATAAAACAAACAAATATTTACCCTTCCCATTCCACCTTTCTTTCCCTTGCGTTGCTCACTGGAATTATTGGCAATGATGGGATGCGCTACAATAAATTGCATATCATTCCTAGCGATAAAGTTTTAATATTAAATTATATTTATGTTAATTATTAATTAATGATTAATTAATTATTGAGATTAATTGGACTTCTGTTGTTGCTGTTGTTGTTGTTGTCTATTTCTGGCTCTCGGCTTTGCAAACTATTTGTGTTCTTGCTTATTTATATGTCAAAATCTCATATTAATAATAAAGTAAATGAGCAAGAATGTAATACGTAATACATTAATCAATTTAATTATATAAAATGTGAAATTTCATGAAATCAATATAAAAACATCAAATAATAATAATAATAATAATAATAATAATAATAATAATAATAATAATAATAATAATCAATAATCAATAAATATAAAACTGCTGTATCAAATAAATTTATATTTTTGTATAACTTGTGAGAAACAGAATAATAAATTACTAGATTTATTGACAAAGAAATTGCTATGGAAGGGCAGCCATTGATATTGAGAGGGCCTCAATTTGTGGACGATGTCTAGAGGAATTCATAATAACCATTCACATGATCACAAAGTGCATTACCAATGAATCCAGGAGCGCTTAGCATTGAGATTGATGTGAAATGCTCTATGGATAAATCTTTGGCAACATATGACTTTTTATTTATTGTTGAATTGTTTTGTACGAACTGATTAATATTATATTATTTATTATGATTATTATTATTATGAAGTATTGAACTTGTTGTTATTGTCATACTGAAATCTTAATATAATTAGGGTAAGATGCCCCAAATGTTTCACGCTTTCCTTTGGGGTGTTGCTATCTATAAAGGTTGAGAATCCTTGGCCTAAATAGTTATTTAATGTTAATGAAATCTCAAGCTTTGTGATATTCCATGCAAATTCAAATCTTGATCAGGTTGATTTCATGAAATGCCGAAGAGATTGAAAAGAAATTTAATTTGACTACAGAAAGTGACATAGCGAGCTCGTTTATTTTCAGTGACAAATTTCATTTTTCAACCCTCATAAAGATTTCTATAATTTATATTTTCTTAAATATTTTATCCTTTCCTAATACATTTCTCACGTGTCACACCAGTGAACTGCCATTACATATATATTTGTCAAGCTCCTTTATCTCCCTCCATTAAATATATAAATATTTTACCGAGTACCCGCAAAAACAGTGAAAACAACCAAATAAAGATAAAACTCTAGCAAAACAAAATATAAATTACCTTTATGCCGATAACATTTTCACCAAATGATAAATAAAGGCGGCCATTTTGATTTTGTTGATATTTATCAGTTATCGCTGAATATATTTCATTATTAATATTATTATTATTATTATTATTATTATTATTATTATTATTATTATTATTATTATTATTATTATTATTATTATTATTGTTATTATTATTATTATTATTATTATTATTATTATTATTATTATTATTATTATTATTATTATTATTATTATTATTATTATTATTATTATTGTTATTATTATTATTATTATTATCATTATTATTGAACTGTCAAATAAATTAGTCGATATCGAAGTCATTGATTAAAATATAATTCAAATAAATAATTATGCAAGCGATAATATGGATAATTTATTCATAAAATGAAATATCTCCACCTAAAATATCTCCTGATCACTTCAATACAAAATCTAACAAAGAGCTTTTTCCAGTTAGATTGAATAGTTCTTATCAAACAAAGTGATTTGAACATATTTTTATAATAATTATTATTATTTAATATCCAAATTCAAATTACTCAAATAATTACAGTGAAACATCAGAGAATCCCTCAATGATTATTGCTAGCCTTGCAGTGCTATGAAAATTTATTATTAAAATTAAATTAAGATTAATTAATAATTAAATAAATAATTAATAATTTGATGTGGCACCTTCATAATAAAGATTGCCCAGGTCAGGAGTGGGGAACCTTCACTTAGCTGATTCAACATAAGGCCGCAGTAAAGAAAACGTTAACACCCGCGTATAACTAAATATTTTATATTGTATATTGATACAAAATGTTATACATAATAAGCTACATTATACATAATAAGGTACCTATGTACATTGTACATCATTGAAATATTTGTTAATGTTACAGTTTAGCAAACCTTTACCAACCTTTAATGGCTAATTTGGTTCTGCTTTTTGTTAGAAAGCATATGAATATTTGGTTCAAGCAAAGGCATTTGCAGTATCTGTTGGTCTTCTAAATGTAGATCAGTTATTTGTGTTAGTAATTTTGACTTTATTTGCGTTAAATAAGAAAATGATGATTCACAGCAGTAAGTTATTGAGAAGCAGGAAGGCATTTTTCTGACATGTAGTCAAAGACGTGGGTATTCTAAGGCAGTTTTCTGAACTTCAATTGGGTCTTTTTTAGTATTAAAAAATGATTTTAAAATATCATCCACAGAGTTCAATCAATTCCATCTGTAGACCTTAAGGTGCCTCGTTGATTTCAACTAGGTGAGGCTGAAACGCCAATTTTATTGCTGCTTTATTTTGTTCACAATCGGTAAACTTTTCATTTTCTTCACCAATTAATAAGTCAATAACAGGTGCAAATAATATATAATTCTGCTCATTAACGACCATCATTAACTGGGGGAAATGTTCATGTTCTATTTCATTCTATTTCATAACTTGTTGTAAAGTATTGCGTAACTGAGGAACTGAATCTCTATTATCAAATGGATTTCATAGAATGAACAAATGAGTGAATTACATGCGAATGAATGGACAAATATCAGATGCTATTGTTATTAGGCGTGGCACCATTGAGCTTGAGTATAGAAACTGCTGGTGAAGGGATGACGGCTCTGATTGAAGGGAATATTCCAATGGAACCCAGGCAAATATTTACCCCACATATTCTCATAACCAGCCGGGAGGATTAATTCAAGCTTATC
>CAUHTR010007880.1:0-102500 GCA_959609185.1 Schmidtea polychroa
TATATATATCAAAGTTTTTAAAATTATTTCATTAAAATGCTTTCAAATATAAATTACAGGGCAAAAACTGATGTATCAAAAATGGTATTTCCAATAGGGAAACCACAACAACTTATCAATAGAAGTAATAAATATCCAATAATATATTTCAAAACTGGTAAATGTAGAATTATGGGGTGTAAGGAAATAATCAAAGCTAGTGAATATAATGTTTATGATTTAGAAATACAATCGATAACCGTAACTTCCGATATAGGTTTTTCTTGTAATTTAAATAAATTAGCTAAATTAATACCATGCTTTTATGAACCAGAAATATTTCCAGCTTTGAGATATATAAAATATAACCCTATGTGTGTAAATATATTCGCTAGCGGTAAGATAGTAATTCTTGGAATAAAAAATATTGATTACAAATGTATAGTTGATAATATCATATCTGAAATTAAATCAATAATTGAAGAAAAGAATTTTTAGATTTTTTATTATCACTTAATTAATTATTTATCATTCAATTAAAACAAAAACATGCTGCAATCTGATTGGATGATAAACAATAGTCATAGGTATAAAAACCCTGTACCATTTCATTTTAATCATAATTCACAATGACCAAGAAAATTTCAAGCACTGAAAAACCAAAAGTTGTTCCAGAACTTGTACAACCTGTTCAAATGTTCCACAACTACAAAATGTATTTTTTAAAAGAAGAAATCAATATGAAATTGGTGTCACCGATCAAGCTTATTCCTACCCAATTTCAATTCTTAACCGGCACGCTTTCCATGTTAGATATTAAAACCATAGATGATGTTTTCAAAAGGTTGAATACGAATCTGACATGCAATCAAAATGCATTTTTCAACAACCGATATGCAAAATTTTATGATTCCTTGATGAAATCAGTTTCAAAGAAAACGAAAATTGGTATATAACAATTGCAATCCAAGGATATAAAGTTGATAATAATGATGTGTATTCTCCAATTTGGAAAATTATGTCTGCTAGACTTTCACAGTTATTTTAATAAATGTTGTTGTATTTAATAAATGTATTTAGTTATATTTGTTTTCGCTTATATTCTATAAACAAATATATACTATAGTTTTAAAATACTAATAATGACTACAGAAAAAGGTTAATATGATTAGTTAATTATCAAATTATTTAATATTTAGAATTTATAATAAACTTTTTATTGGAAAAATTATCAGAAATATCTGGTGTGAAAATGGAGGATATAGTATCTGTTACAAACGCATTAAATATAGACTGGGTAGCAGAGAGTGAAGATTCAGGATTTGATGAAACAACTGAAGAAAACACTCAAGATGATGAGGAAAGTATTCAAGAAATTGATGAAGTTATGGAGGAATTTACGGATACTGAACCGTGCGTATATAGGGATTGTATAGATCATGTTGTTGAAAATGTTATGAACTGTGGAGATGATGAATGTGAATGTGTTAATAAATTTTAGTGTATATTTAAAGAATAATATTTAGAATTTAGAAAGTTTTGTCTTGAATATTTTTAGTAGTAACTTTGTGAACAGTACCCATGTGACTTGTTGAGTGTGAGTAGTACTCTGGTGATCAGTACCTTTGTGAGCATAGGGGACAGAATATTTTGTCGGATAGATTATGAGTATATAATAATAATAATAATAATAATTATAATAATAATAATAAATGACCTTGACATTGAAAAAATAAATGACCTCGATGAGTCATATGACCTTGGGAATGACCTTGGATGAGTCACGCGACCTTGAAATGACCTTGATGAGTCATATGTCTTTCTTTAAAATTTGACCTTGACCGTGACCTTTTATTAAAAATTTGGCCTTAACCTTTTATTAAAATTTGACCTTGACCTTGAAAAAGAAATGACCTTGAAAATATAAATGACCTTGAAAGATAAATGACCTTGAAAAAATGAATGACCTTGAAAAAAAAATGACCTTGAAAAAAAAATGACCTTGAAAAAAAAATGACCTTGAAAAAATAAATGACCTTGAAAATGATTTTTGGTAAAATGTTAATAATTTTGCCAATAATAATGATAATAATAATATTTATATATCAATAGATAGATCTTGCACAGGGCTTTAAAATAAGCTATCGATTAATAAATTCGGATAATGGGAACGAAAACCTTTGGGCAAACGAAAACCATGTGCCCGCTGGACCACCTAATAATTATATGACCTTGAAAATGATTTTTGGTAAAATGTTAATAACTTTGTCAATATTAATGATGATGATACCTTCTATAGATCAATCGAAAGGTCTTGGATCGGGCTTTAAAATGAGCTATCGTGGAATAATATTTGTTTGCGGGAACTCTGTACATTTAAATTTTAAAATATGACCTTGAAAAATTAAATGACCTTGAAAAAATAAATAACCTTGAAAATTAAATGACCTTGAAAAATAAATGACCTTGAAAAATAAATGACCTTGAAAATAATATTTTGAAAAATAAATGGCCTTGAAAAATGGTCTCGGGAAAACGTTAATAACTTTGCCGATGTTAATGATATTAATAATATTTATATATCATTAGATAGATCTTACACTAAGCTTCAAAATAAGCTATCGATTAATAAATTCGGATAATGGGAACGATAACTTTTGGGATGGAAAATAGTAGGAGCCCGCCCGGCCACTTAATAATATTTTGAATAATAATAATAATTTAACTTTGAAAATGGTCTCGGGAAAACGTTAATAACTTTGTCAATATTAATGATGATGATACCTTCCATGGCTCATTCAAAAGGTCTTGGACTGAGCTTTAAGATGAGGTATCGTTCAATAAAATCTGTTGACGGGAACATTAATTTTTGGGATGAAAAAAAGTAGGAGCCCGCCAGGCCAATTAATTAAAACAAAAAATTAAATTAAAAAAATAAATAAATGACCTTGACCTTTTATTTTTTAAAAAAAAAAATTTTCCCGGGGGGGGGAGGGGGTATATGTGGCCTGGAGGGCCCATGGTCTGGGGAGCCCACATCATACTACTATTTTGTTTGAGGAGTTAGGTGAATAATTATTGTTGTCTAGATTATTTGGAAGGAGCGCGCAACAATAGATTTAGTTTAGATTAGCTAACTATCACATTTTCAATGAATACTCCAATAATAATAATAATAATAATAATAATAATAATAATAATAATAATAATAATAATAATAATAATAATAATAATAATAATAATAATAATAATAATAATACATAATAATAATAATAATAATAATAATAATAATAATAATAATTAATAATAATAATCATAATAATAATAATAATAATAATAATAATAATAATAATAATAATAATAATAATAATAATAATAATAATAATAATTAATAATAATAATCATAATAATAATAATAATAATAATAATAATAATAATAATAATTAATAATAATAATAATCATAATAATAAAAATAATAATAATAATAATAATAATAATAATAATAATAATAATAATAATAATTATAATTATAATAATAATAATCATAATAATAATAATAATAATAATAATTAATAATAATAATAATCATAATAATAAAAATAATAATGATAATAATAATAATAATAATAATAATAATAATAATAATAATAATAATAATAATAATAATAATAATAATAATAATAATAATAATAATAATAATAATAATTAATAATAATAATCATAATAATAATAATAATAATAATAATAATAATTAATAATAATAATAATCATAATAATAAAAATAATAATAATAATAATAATAATAATAATAATAATAATAATAATAATAATAATAATAATAATAATAATAATAATTATAATAATAATAATCATAATAATAATAATAATAATAATAATAATTAATAATAATAATAATCATAATAATAATAATAATAATAATAATAATAATAATAATAATTAATAATAATAATAATCATAATAATAAAAATAATAATAATAATCATAATAATAATAATAATAATAATAATAATAATAATAATAATAATAATAATTATAATAATAATAATCATAATAATAATAATAATAATAATAATAATTAATAATAATAATAATAATCATAATAATAAAAATAATAATGATAATAATAATAATAATAATTAATAATAATAATAATAATAATAATAATAATAATAATAATAATAATAATAATAATAATAATAATAATAATAATAATAATAATAATAATAATAATAATAATAATAATAATAATAATAATAATAATAATAATAATAATAAATAATAATAATAATCATAATAATAATAATAATAATAATAATAATAATAATAATAATCATAATAATAATAATAATAATAATAATTAAAATAAACCCCTTCCCATTAATAATAACTATTAGCCGTGTCATTACCTTACAAAATTAAGCAAAAAATTCTTTCAATTCTTGTCAAATATTACAATATTCTCGTAGGAATGTATTTTGTCAAATAATTCAATCTTGATCAGTTTGCATAGTAATTCGCATTTGTTTATCTGAATCGTGTTAATGTTTACATGAAAACTTATACAATTTCAAGTGCCATCGGTAAGTTGCTACTGATCCTCATTTTATGAATATCTCATATCCCATACCGATGACATCATCATTTGCCTGGAAGTCATGATCACATATCCAGCTGATGAGGCCGTCATTCCTGACCATTTGTTACGTTCACTTCCCATATGCAATCAGAATGGAGGCGATAAAGTTTGTTTTCATTTTAGAATAAATAGATCACGAAGCTTATTCTTTGACCTTCCTGTTGGGACTGAAGGTCTTTCTTTTGTCCTTGATCTTTGACTGAGTATTGAAGGTATTTTGAATTTGATATTCTTGAAATGAAGGAGAGAATTATGCAATACTACAAAGCATCCAATACTTCCATGGAATTTGTTTTTATTTTAATCGATGTTTTTTTGAAAATGAATAAAAATTACAAAAATATAATTAAACATAATCAATATATATTTTGTTTTAATTTTAATTTTAAATAAAGAATTTTAGAAACAACACTTCATAAATAAAGCGCTGATGTTGACCACAACTGTGAGATTTATACTGAGTCTAACTCTGCCTTTATACCCTCTGTTCACATTAATCATTTTGGCTCTGCAAACGGATTTATCGTTTTTCATCCAATTCTACACGATACCACTAAATTAATAAATATCAATTTTACTACGCCACCGCAGCTTAACAAGCCGTACCCAAGGATCTTACACTTGGCGATTTTGTTTTCCAAAATAAATTACAAGAATATTTAACCATCTAGTTCCCAATGCCGGCTTGATGTGGACCGTATCTATTTTCTTATAAAAATTACATATGAGTAAATGTTGCTACCTATAGACTGGCTACCTATAGACAATTATGTAAAGAACAATTTAAACGCGCTGGTATAGATGCGTTGGGGCATCACGCCTCAGGGGTGGGGCACATAAGTAATTATCAACTATTCCACATATATATTTTTTAATATAATATGCTCATTCACGAATAAATATAACAACGTGCATACAGAAATTTCATCGACCGTTATTTTTGCATACTGGCAATATTGATTATCGAAGTTTGACAGCTACTTCAAAGGGACCAGTGGAGCATATGAAAATACTACGGTGGGGCATGGTATATGGAAGGTTGGGATACACTGTCTTAGATATTAGCTTGTACTCAAATTGAACGTGAATTCTAGATTGTGTTATAACCGAAAATATTTTGGGCTCAAGGGCATTAATCAATTCTACATTTAAATTTTATTTTTGCATTCCATCTAATCAAGCCAGTACTAATCTCAATTTCATTCTCAATTCCAGAGAAGGATCTTCATAATATTCAATGAAATGCTATTGATGTTCACTGAAAATATTCTAATTTTTATATTGAACTTCAATTTGTAAAATGTTTCTATTCCAGGGAGTCCCAAAACCTAAAATTCAAAGATTGCCGCTTAAAATAACACTTGATAAAGGCAGTGCCGAAGATTTGTATTAAATTGGAAAATTAATTTGTATCTGTTTTTGTAATGAAAATAAATAACATTTAAAAGAAAATAACAACAAATAGAAGGTGAATAGAAAAATAAAGAAATGTTATCTTTGTTTGGGTTCAGCGTAAAATTAAATATACAAATGGAATTCGAGTTGATGTTGTAAGTCTCAATGTCTGATTATCTCATCGACCATAAGCCACCATTTTACAATCAATATATTTCTGGAGATTATAAATCTCAAGATTGGTTTGTATTTTCCTAACTTATTAATGGAATACATCAGTTACTGCCGAGATTTCAATGTCGAATTGAGTCTATCAACAATTGGTTTCTGTTTTTATTAGTAAAATTTAGTGTGATTGTTAGAACTGACTATGTAAACATTTTGTGTTAAATTAATTTAGAAATTTGAGAATAAATGTTATTTATGAGAAGAAATTAAAGGATTTTTGTTTGGATAAAAATAATTCAGCGATTTCGAAAAAGGGTTTTATTCTGGCTAGCGACTCTGAATCAAGCAATCTTTACAATGACGTCCACCTATCGAAGAAATGGATTAAGCAATAACAAAGGCTATCAATGAAAAAGATGACTGCACGCTATTTGATTGTGAAATTTAACACGAAAATACTTTTTTGTGCCATTTGTCAAATAAAAAGATGGAGAAAAGCAGTTTCATTATCCTACAATTAATGAGAGACGAGAAAGGCGAGACAAAAGAGAATGTTTCGTGGGAAATGGGATTTTCAAAATGTTCAGTCTCGGTGTGCTGAAAGTCCGGGATGAAACTATTGCAAACTAATGAATACATTGAGGACGAAAACATCATATAAAGAAGATTGATATGCAAGAATTGAGTATTTTTGTTGGGAATACTGGTGAAATTAAATATTACCAGTTATTGATCTGACTCTCAAGCGTGCCTTGTTTAACACGTTAACTGCCGTGTCACCCGTATTCGGGTGACAGCAAAAGTTCTCATCAGGCCACGTCACCCGTATTCGGGTGACAGCAAGAGTTCTCATCAGGCCACATCGGGTGACTCCTTCCAAAGGATTTCCGAACATATTTAGATAAATATATGACAGGAGATAATAATACTGTTGAATTTTTTTAAAAATCGTTTATTAACAAAATTATTTACAGTGCAAAATATTGAAGCATTCACTGCAAAGTTGCGGTTGACCAGGGCAGCTTGGACAAAAAGTAGTGGGTTTTCTGAGATTTGCTCGTGCCTTTGATCGTTCCAGTTCTTCTCTTTTATTTGCGTAACACCGCTTGCATGCGCGTCTAAGGCTTTTCCCCAAATTATTTCTGCGAACGGCGATGCAATGCGTATTTCGTCGAACAGAAGGCAGTGTTAAATCTTCACTCAGTCCTAGTAACTTTGCAGCAATCAGTTCTCTGAATCGTCTAATATTTACAGTTTTCTTTGTCGCAATTTTGTAAACGACCAAAGCGTTTACAATTGACGTCCCCAGTAGAAGTTCAACACCAAGCTTCCTATACCACTTGATTCCTTTCCTCATCGTCGAAGCATAGGAAACCATTTGGTCTGAATAATCTATACCACATTTACCCTTATTATATTCGAGGACGGCCAGAGGTTTGAGTCTTGCGGATGGCTGCTGGCTTGAAGAAGCAGCATGAATGTTTTTCGTGCTTTGTGTCATGATAGGAGCGTGTTTCGTAGATAATATTCTCACGTCACGTGTGTCTCTCCATTTGAGTACCACAATCCCGTTATCATCCTCTTTAGCTACCATTTCTCCCCTTCTTAGTTTGCAATTAAGAACATCTTTTGGTATAGATTTCTTGTTATGTCTAAGTGTTCCAACTACATGAGTCTTGCGTCTTAGGCATGATATAGCTAACTCATAACTTGTATAAAAATTGTCAATATACAATGTTCTTCCTTGATCGAAAAGTTTCTCTGCCAGTTGTAGACACACATTGTGTGCCAATCCTGTTTCTCTAATACCTTCCGCTGATTTACCAGAATACATTTTCATTGCCCATGTGTATCCTTCGCTTGAACATAATTTGAATAACTTGATTCCGTACTTGTGCGCTTTATTTGGAATGTATTGCTTGAAAATGAGTCTTCCACGCCATGGAATTAACGTTTCATCGATAACAATGTCTTCTCCAGGCGTGTAAGTTTCCTGATACTTTCCTACCAATTTGTTAAAAAATGGAAGTATTTTACCAAGCCGATCATCACGGGCAATGGACATATTATCGACAAAATGAAAATTGCACAATAATAGTTCAAATCTGTTTCGTGACATAATTTGACGCGGTAGCCGGAAATTGTACAATTCGTTTTTGGCCCAATAATTGGCTATTGGGCTCACTTTTACAAGTCCCATCCACAACAATAATCCCAAAAATTGTTTTATTTCTTCAGGATTTGTTGGTTTCCATTTATGCATTCGTGAACCTGGAGTCAGCCTCGATTCATTTAGTTTTTGTTGTGCATATCTATTAGTTTCTAATACCAGCAAGTTTATGATTTCGTCATCGACGAACAACGTAAACACATCATACGAATTTATATCGTCAGGTAATTGCTTATTCAGACCGCCTGTTTCTTGAAAAGAAATTGATTTTTGCCGACCACTAAATTCACTCCATTCACTTTGTTGAACTGGAGCTTCCTCAGTATCATCAACGTTGCTTTCTTCTTCCACGACCAAATCTCGTAACATCTCGTCAATAGTATCTTCATAATATTCATTATCACTAAGATTGCATTTATCCGTATCCGTATCAGAATCTGATGATATGATACGATTTACTTTTCTTCTTTTGGGCAATCTGATCACTTCCTCATCGCTGCTATCCGAATTTGAGCAACTAGCGTGACTAGTCTTCCTTTCACTGCGATATGAACGACTGCACACTGACTTTTTCATCTTTCTCTTCACTATTGAAAAATTATGGGCAGAGATATTAGTTGTACTACTCAGTACACGGCAAAGATTACAACTGCTCGTGCAGAGTAATAACGTGATAAATGAGGATCGTAATAGATATCGGGCTGAGAGTACCGAAAGAAATGTAAACAGACATGCGGTAGCAGAGCACGCATCTTACAGTGGCGCCGGTGGCCTGACGGGGATTTTGTTGTAAACACGCGTGGCAGTCAACGTGTTAACAGTAATTACGAACTCCAGATGATATAAACTTTTATTAATTCACAAAATTGATTATCAATTTACAGAGACACAAATAATTAAATATTACAATAATATCCTGAGTGCTTAATGCAACTCTTCGGAAGGAAATAACACGTTTACAATACAGTTTGGAATTCACAACAACTTGAATACTGTTCTGGTTGTAACGACCGTTAGATTCGATCTAGTTGTTTTCTTAGCTTTAGCTTAAATTTACTCGATTACTTTAATCTGTTTAAATCGCTTCTCCGATAACTTTGTAATTTATTTAGGCTTCGCTTTAAGTTTGATTTAATTTCTTTTCTTTACAAATCTGCTTCCTTTTTAATTTACTAATTTTGTCTTCTTTTTCTCTTTTTCAAATTTTGTTCTATAGAAATTCTCTCTGTTGATTCAAGTTATGTTTCCTTTTATAGTCTGCAAATTAATAGCACTTACTGATATCGACTTCAGTTTAAATTCCTTTCTCCTGTAAATTCCCTTCGGTCATCTCATATTCTTTTATTATCTCTGAAAGCTGTCGATTTTTAGAAGATGCCATCTCTCAACGTCCTCAACAGTCCCTTTCCTTTATCTCGCACAGGCTATCGAGATATACGAATTTGTTGAGGATACCTAAATAATAATTCATAAAGAAATAAATAAAATTACCTGGGGGAAGATCGCCATGACAAACGGGACGATCTATAGAGACTCAGAAAAGAAAACGGAAGTGAAAAGAAATCAAAAATGAGAAAGAGAAAGGAAATAAAAGTTATCAAACAGGAAAATAAAAATCAAGGTCAGTACTAATTAATTAGTACAAAAAGGAAAAGGAATTTTGAAATCAGGGAAAAAGGAAAACAACAATATCCTTATCTCGACAGCTTGCCGGTGATAATAGAATTGATGGGAGAAGGCGGTCGAACAAGAAAGGAAAAAGGGAAAAACAACTTGACAGCTGTCAGAGATAAAAATGGGACAGTCGGGGAAAGCAGGAGATGGAAAGTGGAAAAACACTCGATTATCTGGAGTGCCACAAGAGAAGCGAACTATATAAGGAAAAACTGGTGAACATGAAATCAGAACAGATTGAGAACAAATTGAGAGCAAATTTAGACAAATTTGGAGCGAGAAGTAGCACGGAAACAGAACGAAGTTGAGAGCAAAACGAAACGAAATTAGAGGCAAAAGTAGAGTAAAATTAGAGACGACAGAGTAAAAAAAGGGATCAAAACAGAGTGAAAAGAGAAGTTAAAGAATCCTTTATAAAATTGAATATAAAGCAATGGTGGAGTAAATAAATTGTGTGGTCAAAGCAAATAGAATAATCGATCAACATATTCTGTAATCGAGTAGTTGACGGCTAGTGATTATTGCTGTGGTTACAGAAAGGGCTATTCTTAACGTAGTGTCGAAATAAGCTCTGTGTGATAAATTGGTTATAGTTTGTTGGTTGTAATTGAAATTTGTACTATTACGTGTGGATACTAATAAAGCTTATTGTGTTCGAGAGTGTTGAATTGCGAATTGATAAACACGCTTTGGAGCCAGATTAAAGGTTTGAATTTTCAAATATTGTCACCAACACAATAACCCAACAAATTTAATTTCGATTTTGTTCTTGGTTTTCCTATTTCATTTTGAACTTGTTAATTAAGAACGATCTTGTCGTGTTTCATTTCTTAATTTTTATTGACTTTATTATTTGTTTCTCATTTTCATTTTCTTTTCTTACATTTTGTTTCTCAGAATTCTAGACCAACTCATTCTCCATTTCATGCATTTCCACTTATTCATTTTATCCATTTAATAATTATTGGATTTTATTATTTAGGTATCCTCAACATTTTTATAGGATCTCTTTATCTCATAGGAATAATGAAAGGAAAAATTGCAACCTGTGAGAAATTTGGCTTCTCCTTAATAAAGAATTTCTAGAAACTTGTTTGAAGAATTTACTTTATAACTTAGATTTGGCTCTAGACCCTCAAGAAGACGTTCTGATAAACTTGCTTTAATTAGAGCTTATTTTGTTTCAATTCAATAATACTTCCAAAGTTAATTATGGTCCATCTAACCAACTAACAGTAGATGAAAAACTTGCCACTTTCGGAAGACGTTGTTCCAATAAAGTCTAAAAGCTATGCATATAAAAGGGTTGAACATGTCATCGTTCTTTTTTGGATCCGGTTCAAATATTAATTGATGAATTGCCTCAAATCAGTGAATTTGGAAATCATATGCAAAACAAGACGCCAAAAAGTAAATTTTTGGACTGTTTATGTCGCATGTGAATCCAATGTATTTATGATCTCTGAGAAGTCCATTCCAATTTCCTTTCCAACGCTCTCCATGTTAACAGGTTTTTGACTGTTTTCTGATTCTGTTTTAATTTTATATAATTTATTAATTGTAAGGATCAAGTTAAATTAGACATTTGATTCAATTTAATAAATTATATATTAATTAATTTAGCCTTTACAGGGTTTGAAGTTCAATTTAATATTTATAAAAAGACTAATCCTTAATAACAGGACAAGAAATAAAATATCAAATTGCATAAGGAAACTTATTATTCAAAACTATATCGACCTCAAATCAATAGAAGAAATATCAATAATTTTTAATATTCTCGGAGTCTCAATTAGAAGTATTATTCGAGTTTACAAGAGTGAAGGACGCATTGAAAAAAAATATTGTAGGTGGAAGAAGAAATTATAAAATTAATGATGAGATAAGAAAACTTTATACGAGAAAAGTTTGACTATAAATGTGATATAACTCTGAAGGTTCTATCAGAAAGGGTAAAAGAAAAGTTTAATGTGACTATTTCTACAACCGCTGTCAATAATTCTTTAAAATCACTTCTTTATAGCTTTAAAAAATTAAAATTTGTTGCAGAAAAAAGTTTAAGCGATGCTGTCTTGGCAGGAAGAGTGAGATACTGAGCAGAGTTCCAAGACTTACTAACGATAAAGAACGAGAGAAACATTTTTTATGACGTTGGTTTCAATATTCATCTGCTCGTGTAATTAATAATATAATAGCCTTCATTAATTTGTTTGAACGTGTGTCAGATTAAATATTTTTATGGAATTCTTTATTACAGTGAAAACTCAACAAAAATATTTGTATTATATGAAAAATGCAAAATTCACAACAAAACATGTGTGTAACATAAATTGCACAAAAAAAAATTTCTTCGTTGTCCGTATCTGCTCCAAGCAATCTACCCAAATCAAAATAATAACAGTACAATCCCTTGTAGTAAGAAGACAACGTCAAAATTTTAAGTGAATTGAAGAGTTCTCTTTTTGAGTTGTACTCTATTATTATTACCTTAGGTATACAATTGGCATAAATGAGACAGTTAGAAAGTAACATAGAATGTTTGAAATGATTGTATGTGTTTATCTAAGTAATTTTCTAATATATAGTCTAGGATTAAGATTGTAAATTATTTACATTTATAAGTATTTACAATCAAAAATTGCAATTTATGTATTTAGGTTATTTATATTTAAGTTCTATTAGATCAGTGGTTCTTAACCTGGGTTCGATCGAACCCCAGGGGTTCGGTGAGTCAGTCTCGGGGGTTCGGTGGAGGTCAAGACCCCCGACTTATATGATTCATGGTGACACTCCCCGCTTGTCCATCATTGGCTGCAGGTGATCACGCAGCGGTAGAGCTTGTGATTACCGGTCAAGATGGCCGCCCGAAAATGACCATAGACATTTTACGTGTATCGTCGGTACCTACCTACTTTCAAATATAAAAAGAACATGTTTACACTCTATGCTCCATAACGGCAAAATTCTATGGTCACGATATAGACGCCATCTTGACGATTCATTTTTTGACATTACACAGTACCGGTTATCTTACAGATTAGTGAAAATGACTTGCCAAGGTAAATTTCTGAATTGGTTTCTGAAAGGTAACATCAGAAGTCACACTGATTTGAAGTAAATATTAATTAATATGTTTCATGTTTTGATTTAACCATTAAAATTTAATGTTTTGATCTTTGTTTTTTTCATTTTGTACACCTACACCTATATATATATATATATAAATATATACCATGTTTTGAATTTGTAAAACATCTAATTTATTTTTCAAATTAAGAGGGGTTCGGTGAATGCGCATATGTAACTGGTGGGGTTCGGTACCTCCACAAAGGTTAAGAACCAATGTACTAGATTATCTATAATTACTTACAATTAAATTAAAATGGTCTACAATTAAAATTACAATTATGTACAATTTTATTTACAATTAAGATTATTTACAACTAAAAGTACAAGCTATTTTTATTTACAAAAAGATATAAGTTATAATTATTTAAAGCCATCATGACAATTTATATGATCTGCTCTAAAACCCAACCTGCCATTGCCATACAAACAGTCAGAGAGAATGGCTTTCATATGCAGAAAAACTTCAACAAGCCATACACCATGCATTAAATCAAATGCCCATTGCTCTATATCAAACATAGCTGGCTATGGGTAAAACAATGCCGAATACCAATCCCATTCATCATCAACAATCAAAAAAGTTACAAGTCAACTTCTAACATCAACCAACGTTCTGCTCTGTACCATAAACAGACAGTTCTGTGGTTACACCAGATGAAAATCAAAATCCCATGTTTAACGTTTGAGCTATAAGCTCATTCGTTCAGAGTTTAAACAGAAGCAGTTTTAGAGAATGACGGGTTGAGAATTTCTCCCTTTATGCCTTTAGCGGCAGTGTTATATAATAATAAAACTTTGATATTTTCTTATGTGCGCTGAGACATGGCGACCCACAGAAGTTTTGGAATAATGTTTGTGCTTTAAATATAAATATTAATAATATAATAGCTGTCATTAATTTGTTTGTTTGTTCCATAACAAGGAAAGTTGCTAAAAAATAGAAGGAATTTCACTCACAATATAGTTTATAAGGAAACCTTTGACATGTAAAATTTTACTTGAAAAATTAAATAAATAAAATTTACAAAAAATTAACTTTATTTTTATTATAATTTAAACATTCTAGTTATGAATAATATATTAACTATTTAAAAGTAAATATAATTATAATATTCTTGATCAAAATATTATTGACATAAAAATCCTCTTTGTTTTAATATTGTTAATAACATTAAATTTTGAATTTTGAAAAGCTTTTTTAATTAATTGATGCTATCAATACTCGGGCCAGCCAGTTTAACATTACTGATTTATGTATTTTTTTAATTAAAATTTTATTGAAATTAATTTTTCTCAAATAGAAAAAGAAGATAAAAGTGGAAGGCATTCAATAATAGTCATAAATGTGAATAAACAGGATTTTAATAATAAAAATGTCTGGGATCAAGCTTTAAGGCAGAAACTCCAATGTTTTAAAGAGCAACTCAGATGTCTTTAGAAAATAAAAATAGAAGCGAAAGATTCAATTACAGAATTGTTGGGGTTAGCACAAAAACAAAAATGTATATATAAAAGGAAAGCATAACAAATATTGGTTAAATCAATAAAAGTGCGAAAATTAATTAAAACTTACAAAAATTCAAAAATCAATATTGAATATCGGGTATGGTTGAACGCCAAATTGATAGACGAGTTCAGAATTTATAATGAAAATTTAATAAGGTGTTCACAGGGAAAGTTAATGCGAAAATACAAATTAATTAATCTGTAATAGAAAGCTCGAGCCCGTGGGAAATCCGATGCGCAGTGAGACCGATAGATCAGATTAGAATATTTCGAGCCCGAATCTAGGATAAACAAATAGAAACAATTTAGAAACCATCAAATGTTTACCTAAGGTTCCCGGGAAATAATTATTTAAAATTCTGTAGATAATTGCCCTCTCAGAAACAGTATAAAAAGAGAGCTCAGAAACAGACAAGTCGCCATTTGGTCGAAGAAAAAAGGAGAAATTCAGAAAATCAGTGCGAAAGGTGCAAATAGTGACAAATTGTAATTTGATCTAAATTGAATAAAATTATTCTGTGTTGGGTTTTGACTTATTTGTTTGAATAGGAACACGAGGAGTCAGAGAGAACCGACTTTAAAAATGAAAACCCAACAGAATTGAAGAGGTGAACGTTGCATTTGGTCCCTGAGTGAATAACTAAATATTTACCCCCCCCTAATTTCAAATAATTTAATTTAATTTCAAATAATTTACTCTAATTATTTCTTTTCGGCAATTTGAGTTATTTTTAAAATGATAATCAACCCGTCGCTGAGGTTCCCTAGTATTACGGCACGTTTAGGTGTAGGCAGAGAAATGGGAAATGAGGAAAATGTTTTGTAACAAATTTTGTTTATCATTTAACAGAAAATGCAATGAAAATAATTTAAAGACATCTGATTGGTCAATATGATTTAATATTATTAAAATTTATTCAATGTTATTTTACTAGCTGTAGAAAAGCTCAAATGAATGCCAGCGGATTTGCGATATTAAGGAATTACACCATAGAATTGGGTTGGTACCACAAAATGAAATTTTGTGTTCTCTTGACGATGTTTATCATGTCTTTGGGGACAAATATGTTCGTTTTAGCATTCGCATATCGAATCAGACGAATAAAATCTACATTAAATATCCTTATTATCCATCTTTGTTATGCCGATATTCTCGTTGGAATCCTCTGCATGTTTGGCGAGTGTTTATGGATATTGACGATTCAGTGGCACGCGTCGAGCTGGCTATGTAAGTTATACAAATTCAGCATCAGCTTCTCGATTTCCTTGAGCACCGGAATCATTTGCGTAATGTCGATAGATCGGACCTTGGTAATTATGTATCCACTAAGCCGTTTGAAGATGGCTAAAAGAATCAAGATCCTCATTGGAATAATGTACATGGGAAGCGGCCTCATTAACATATCTCAGGTTAGCAAAGATTTATTTTTGTCTCTGAGAAGTTTTATATTTCCTTTTATTTTGGTCTTCGTAAGTCTTTATTTATTACTATTTACATCTACTTTGGGGTACTTTGGGGATGAGGTTTATAAGGAATTGTTTGGGCTGCCGTGTATGACTTATCATTTCATTTCTCAATAAAATATGACAATTTACGTACCTTTTACAGGCATTCGTGGTCAATGTGGTTTTGTTTTAGATGAGTTCATCGAGTCGAGTGGGGAAAGTTATATACGTATCTTATATATATAAAATGGGTCACACCTTTGAGTAGTTAGAAAAGACAAAATCATCTGATAAAATAATGGCAAAAGCAGTCACAATTAAAAATATTTGATTTTATGGACAGATAAGCTTATGTTTCAGAGGTTTCTGATTGTATCATACAAGGCCATTTTTGAGAGAGAAAATGACAGATATGTTATAGGTATATCATGGTGGATTGGCGTGTTTTGTCCATTTGAACTAAATTAAGGATTTTCATGAGGATTTTAAAGTCTGTAAAGTTCATCGGTATCTCAAATATATTTGAACAGATAAGTTTGTAACCTTTGAGGCTAATCGGATTATCCTTTTTAAGGCGACAAAAGTCATGGCTTGAGAAGGTTTAGGAATCATGGCAAGAAATTTTAAGAGTGAATAAAATAGTGGTTCAACTGAGATCTTCCCTTTAAAGTCAATAAGATGTCCATCGAATTTTATTATTTTGTGTTGCATTATTTTGTGTTGAGAGCAGCCAGTTGATTTGTTTTGTCTTATGGATGTTTTGTGAAAACTTCGTAGTTTTTACTAACATTATATTAAATTAAATTTGAAATTATATATTATTTAATTATTTACAAAATGAAAAATAATAAATACTTAAATAAATACGGAAAAGACTTTATTATTAAAAAACGCTATTCATACATCCTTTTCATAAAATATTTCGATAAGATCACTATCATCATCAGGTTACCTACACACACGAGCGATGAATAACTATACAATATTGATAATTTATAAACAAATTATTAAATCTATAAGTTTCAAATTATAAATATTAATTTTACATAATTATTTTCAAAAAAATAATCAAGGGGAGTCAATCACGAGACAAAGTTTAGCTGCAAATAAATTATATCCGGGGTTTTAAATTATATACACATTTTATATTACCTGCCACAAATCTGAATATGGGCTTGCATGAGCACTGTTCACACTTTCGGTCTATAGCAAATTCAATTTAGAAATGTAAATAAAAATGCAAATATATTCCTTTGCAGTTAAATGAAAGTCACCAACGAAATCATTTCATACGCATTCATACGCATTGAACATAACCAATAATGCAACATTATTTAGTATTCAAATTATAAACTAAGCCCATATATGACGGCTGTGTATGACTCATACAATTTTATATATAGATTTTGCATGGTTTCCTAGCAACGATTTATATAAATAGAATTAGCAAAAAATTTCATTTTTAAATATGATTAACTGACGTTATTAATCATGTCAAGCTCATAGACAATCACATTATATTATTGAAATGGACTCATTACATAGTCTTACACCTTTATAGATCTTGAGGAATAAAATAAAAAGCAAAATTATTTATGGAAATATTTATTTATATCATACAGCCGTCCTCAACAACAGCTGACAGTTCTGTTCTGGATGTACCACAAATCCTTGCAAACATTTGACATCATCCTTCCATCGTGAGTAACAACAATAACTCCTCCTTTGAATTTCCTCAAAGCATCTTCTAAAGCTTCAGTTCCATCTTTATCCAAATGACTTGTCGGTTCATCGAAAATCAAAAAGTTAGGCTTCTGCATGTAAATAGTGGAGAAAGCTACTCTTGACTTTTGTCCCGATGATAAACATCTGACGGGAATGTTCCAATCTTCACTTGTGATTCCGAATTTCAACAAATGACTTTGATAAGTTTCGAGTTTGCAGTTGGGAACTCGGATCTGCATAATTTCAATTGCTGATTTATCCAGTTCCAAATGGTCGACGTAATGCTGGCTGAAGTAGCCGACATTTGTTCGATCATTTAAGAACATGTTTCCATTGGTGGGTTTGAGGATTTTCATGAAGATCTTCAATAGAGTAGTTTTACCGCAACCGTTGTCTCCGAGGATGCAGATTTTAGAATCGGGTTGAACGCGTAATGTGATGTTTCTAAATATTTCTTTAGCGGGACCAAAACTGAATCCCATTTCATTCGTTTCAATTGTAGCGCACTTGATTTTCAAGCAAGCGGGAAATCTCCAGATTTCTCTCGGTTCTAGAATGCTTTCATCAATGACGGGCATCTTTTTTATTTGTTGTCTTTTAGCAGCGACTTCTTTCTTTTTTGTCTTTTCGAACTTTTTTATGTATTCCATCAATTCAGCTTTCTGTGCCTTTTGTTCTTGGATTTGATTTCTAACTTTATCTCTGTCGAGTTCTTGATTCCTCAACCATTCGTAGTATTTGCAAGCATAATGTACGACAGTTTTATTTTCAATCGATAACAAATCCGTTGCAACGTTAGATAAAAGCCTCCGTCATGAGAAATGAAAAATAAATTCGTCTTCCATTCTTTCAAAAATCCCGACAACCATTTGATAGTTCTATCGTCCAACATGTTAGTTGGCTCATCTAAAAGTAAAAGATCTGGTTCAGCCATCAGAACAGTTGCCAAACTAATCTTCATTCTCCAACCACCAGATAAATTACCAACGTGGTCATTCATCTTTTCAGCAGTAAATCCCATTCCATCTAATATTTTCACGAGTTTTGGTACTTCAACATCTTTGTTCTTCTTGTTGACAGCTCTGCTTTTCACGTCAGCAAATCTCACCATGAAATCTTCAACTTCATCTTTACCAACAAAGCATTCGACAACTTTAGTTCCATCAGCAAGACATTCTTCTTCGACAATTCCGATTGTGTAATCCTTTGGAAAGTCGAATAAGCCCATTTGAATGGCTTTGAATAGGATAGATTTACCGGATCCATTGCTACCAATAAGACCATATCTTTTCCCATGTTCAATTGTGATAGTTGAATCTTTGAGCAAAACCTTTTCAAGGATCGTCATGTTCAAATTTTCAAGTGCAAATGATTTCATTGGTGCGCTTTGATCTTCGGTTTTGTTGACAAAATTATGGGACAATTTGATGCAACTGATCAATTGTTGATCTTGTTCTTCTTCCAATGTTTTCCTTTCGGATTTTGTAAGAAATTTCGGAGGCATTGTTGAGAGGATGTCAAATGTTAAATATGAAATAATAATTAAATATATTCAAACAAATATTTACATATATTATCATATTTAAAATAATTTATAAAAATAAAATTTAAATTAATTAATATTTATTAATAATTTAATCTCGATTTAGTTTTCTTTTAAAAAAATTAATATTATAAATTTAAATATTTTTTCAATTTATTTTAAAAATATATAATTTAATAATAATATTAATATTTTTATAATATTATTTATAATTGTGACCAAGAATTATTCGGGCCAGCATTTCAATAAATTATAATTCCAAATCTTACTTGGTATAAAATTATTTTGAAATTTTATATTTATAATAAATTTTTTTGTTTGTTTTAAAATTTCACTAGAAATTACATAACAATAATTTGATTTAATTATTTATTTTATTTTTAAATTAATTTTAATAATTTAAATTTTAAATAAAATATTTATTAAGAAATTTAAAATAAAATTTATAAATATTTGTTTTTGACGAGAAAATTATTTGAACGTTTATAAAATTATTTAAATTTATAATTTATTATAATATTTATAATTATATTTATTAAACAGCACAATCTTTGTGTTACCCACTGCAAATCCCAATAGTAGACTACTTTCGAGCTTTTAGCTCTCATCAGTAATATGCAGGAGACGTGAAAATTTCTTTTCTTGCCGGGTACATGGGATTTTGAAAAAAATGGCGCCGCAGGCGGCCGTGAAAAACCTAGTATTTTATATTTATTTAATATGTCATTATTTACGCAATAAACATGATTATTTTATATATGTTAGATAATGAAAATTGGTGAGTGAAAGAAAGAAACAAAAAATGATGAGATAATCAGTAAATACATCTCATTAAAAGTGCTGATTGTCATGGTTATGAAATAATTATTTTATTTTCCCCGAGAATTACATATCTCATTTGGAATTAAATATATATTGAAATTTTATATTTATAATAATTTTATTTGTTTGTTTAAATATTCCATTAGAAATTTAAATATTTACAGTTTTTCAATTTATTTAAAAAATATATAATTTAATAATAATATTTATATTTTTAATAATATTATTTATAATTGTGACCAAGATTTATTCGGGCCAGCATTTCAATAAATTATAATTCCAAATTTCACTTTGTATAAAATTATATCGAAATTTTATATTTATAATAAATTTATTTGTTTGTTTAAATATTCCATCAGAAATTACATAACAGTAATTCGATTTAATTATTTATTTTATTTTTAAATTAATTTTAATTATTTAAATTTTAAATAAAATATTTATTAAGAAATTTAAAATGAAATTTGTAAATATTTGTTTTTGACGAGAAAATTATTTGAACATTTATAAAAATATTTAAATTTAAAATAAAATATTTTTTAAAGAGTTTTTAAATATAAGAATCTAAAAATAAAATGATTATGAAATTAAAAATTTTAAATATATATAATAAATATTATTTATATTTAATTTATTATAAGAATTTTTTTCAATTGACATTTATTTATTAAAAACCTTGACTATGAATCAGTAAATAAGTCGACGTTTTTTGATATTTACAAATTTTTGGCACTCCCTTTTTAAAGTGATTTTTAATTTATTTACTTTATTGTTCAGATATTGGAATGCAATTTTATGAAGATAAAAACAAAAATTTGAGATTTTCCTGAAATGATTAATATATTATTAAACTGAGAATTTTAGTTAATAATTTTAACTAGAAATATTTTTAAAAATTCAAACGAATAAATAAATCTTACAAAATATACTAATTACAATTAGTCATCATACTTATATATTGTCATTATTTGATATGTAATGAACATGATTATTTTATATGTGTTAGATAATGAAAATTGGTAAGTGAAAGAAAGAAACAAAAAGTGATGAGATAATCCAGTGCTTCTCAGCCACTGTAATATGTCAAAGTAATTTCAAATAAATTCAAAAAATGTCATAAAAATCACAAAAAAACCTGAAAATTAATTAAAAATAATTTATAATCAAAATTTTAACTAAAAGTAATATTTAAGAGCTGGAATAATGATCTCATAATTATATAAAGATCATTATAGAAAAATTTGGGTCAGTCCCAAAGGACTGTTATAAAACTATTAATATGACTATAATTGACCATTTGATAGCATTATTCATTATTTCCCAAAATTAGATATAAAGAAACTTGATTGGGTTCGTAATCCATTTCTCATAACGGATACTTCTGTATTTGACTTAACTTTGAATGAAGAGGAACAACCCAATTTTGCTTTCCAATAATCGAGATTTAATATTCTTATTATTGGAGTTTGCACAAAACCCAAAAAATTTATATATAAAAGGAAAGTATAACAAATAATGTTAAAATCAATAAAAGTGCAAAATTAATTAAAATTTAATAAAAATCAAAAATAAATATTGAATGGGGGTATCGGGTATGGTTGAACGCCAAATTGATAGACGAGTTCAGAAATTATAATAAAAATTTAATAAGGTGTTCACAAGGAAAGTTAATGCGAAACACAAATTAATTAAAATTAATTAATCGGTAACGGAAAACCCGAGCCAATGGGAAACCCGATCTCTGTAGGAAACCCAATGCGAAGTGAGACCCGAACAACAAGATAACAGATGTAATATTTTGAGCCCTAATCAAGGGCAAACTAATTAAAAAACCTCAAATATTTATTTTGGGTCTCAGGAAATAATTTAGAGCAATTTTCTAGATAATTTGCCTCAAATGAACAGTATAAAAAGAGAGCTCAGAAGTGAACAAGCCGCCAGTTGGTCGAAGAAAAGGAAACGAGAAATTTAGCGAGAGGAACAAAGAAAACCTTGAAGTTAGTGTCAAGTGAATAATTTAAATCGAGCGTACCAGAAAGGGACATCTTCCATTGGAAGATTCATTCCTATGTAAGATTTCCAGTAGTGTTGAAAGGTGAAAAAGGGGTTGTATCAATTGTGATGGAATCAATAAAAAGTGTAACAAAAGTGTAATTGTATAAATCTCGAATAAAGATTTTGTGTTGGGTGTTTAATTTATTTTCAAAGGACACGAAAGAGTCAGACAGTGATTCTGACTTGCACAAATACCCAACTTGTAATTAATCCTAATTAAACTTTTTGTTATTTTTTTAGTACAGATTATTTTATTTCACACATTTAAAATTTTTATCATAAACTATTTGCCGCAGTGTGTTATAGGTAAGTTAATAATTTTTAAACTTATCTTTTTCTTTGTGTGTCCCAAAATTTTGAAATCGTTAAAAGTGTGCCGCAACAAGAAAGTTTGAGAATCATTGAGATAATCAGTAAAACATTTATCAATTTGTAACGATCACAATGACATTTATCAGATTTATGTAATTATATATACATATTTTTTTACTTCAGAAATTTATTTTATAAATTTATTATTATAATTTGGCACTTTATGAATATATTTTGAATTTATATGGCATATCTCAACTTGTTCAGAATTCAGCAGAACCTAGCACGCTTAAATTAGTAAATTAATAATAATATTAACAACAATCATAATAATAATTAAATTAACAATAAGAATCTCTCTATATATAAAAAAGCTAAGGGTTCCCTCCATCCGAATTTTACTTCTTTTTTTATTTTATTTTATTTTTTATTTTTTTTTTTTTTTTTATTTTTTTTGGTTTTTTTTATTATTATTTTTTTAAAATTTTTTAAAATTTTTAAAATTTTATTATTCCTAATTTTTTTAAATTTTAAATTTTAAATTTTTTTTAAGTCCGCTTCGGTTCCTTCTACAAACATGATATGACTATCATTTTTCCGCTATTATTTCCACCGTTCTAACGGGGTTGGTGAAGCGAAGCGAACAGGGGCAAAGCCCCTAGTAATAATAAAATTAACAATAATAATAATATAATTAGCAATAATAATAATAATAATAATAATAATAATAATAATAATAATAATAATAATAATAATAATAATAATAATAATAATAATAATAATAATAATAATAATAATAATAATAATAATAATAATAATAATAATAATAATAATAATATTTATAATAATAATAATAATAATAATAATAATAATAATAATAATAATAATAATAATAATAATAATAATAATAATAATAATAATAATAATAATAATAATAATAATAATAATAATAATAATAATAATAAAATAATAATAATAAAATAAAATTATTAATAATAATAATAATTCAATAAATATTTGTTTGTTTGAATTTATCAAAAGGTCAATTTGCGTTATTTTATTCGAATTATAATAAAACAAATGTCATACTTAAATTCAATTAGTCTAATTGAAAGTTATTTTGAAATGAGTTAATGTAAATTTTGAAATGAATTTATTATGCAATTTATTCAACTGTGCCTCCCCCCCCTTCCCTCGTTAATTTGGAATGACTGATAAATGAATTATTTTCCTTTGAAAGAATATAATATATCTTATTGCCCCGGTTAATTGATAAGAAATTTGCGAAATTTATTTTCCAAATCAAAATTTCAAGCGGGATGAAAACAAGAATTATCCAAGGGAAACTTTGTCTAACTACACTTTCGGAATTTGCCTAGTATTAATCCAGGATTTCAGGATCGTATTTCCTATGTAAACATTGGCAAATTTATAATTTATTTATAATTTCCCACTTGTTTGATCTATTACTGAAACCTCTCAGATATAAGGGACCCCTCAATATCATACCCGACAAATACCGTTACCTGATCCGGTTCGATTTGTGTCTAAGAATCATATTGACGCTTAACAGTTTTACTACCAATAAGTGAATATACGTGAGAAATGCCATTTCCCCAAGGTCTATAACTGCCTATAAACCTACGCTTCGTACATCAGCCTTAAGTAATATCAAATGCTAATTTTGATAAAGGATTTGTAATACTTTATGTAATTCATTGGAAAAATATGCCATCGGTCTTGGGAAAAAATTCAACTTTTACAGCTTGATGGCAAGCGTAGCAAATAGAAAAAAAGACAAATTATAATAACTTTTGCTTATTGTTTATCTCATTAACTTAAGTGTAACTATTACGACTATTGCATAAAAAGAAAATTTGTGTAAAGCTTAATCTAAATGAATGGTTGGATATTTTCTAACTAATAAATCGACCAATCAATAGCCTATTAATAGCAGCTATAAAATGTTTAAGTATAATTTATTATTTTATCTGTATTTTAGTTATTAAGTGTTATCAAAACTCTGTTTTGCATTATTAGAAGTTTGGTTTCTTAAATTAATCACATCCATATTTTAAAAACAAAACAAAACTATATTTTTAAAAACAACACAAAAATCTCTATTATTAAAACAATCACTGTTTTAGCTTAGAGGATATTTTCGCAAGCATGAGTTAATATTTGAATAGGGAATATTCGTACACAAGCATTCAATAAATATTTTATATTTTAATCTTCAATCATTCTTAAATATATTTAATTTATTATTTTAATTTATAATTTTATTATTTACTTTAATTATATTATTTAAATCTATTTAAATCTGGAAATTAAATACTTCTTCAATTTAATTACTTTCACATGCATTATGAGAAAGTTCTGATGAAATTTGGCGCAGCCCAACCTGAGAATTACGTCTTTTATGTCATAAATAAAGTTTACTCCAGCAATTTAAATAAAAGATAAGTAAGGTTCTAACGACTTTCATAACGACTTTTAAATGTAGAATTTTCGAAAAAGCTTTAAGAAAGGAGATTATTATTATCATTTTCACAAATTTATTGACGAAAAATTTATTAAAAAATATAGAAAAATAGTACTTAAGGTTTTCTTATAGCCAAACTGAAGAACTCTGAGAGTCAAAGGATAGCTGCAATGAATTGTTCAAGTTGAGGGAAAGGCGGTCAGATGCGGTGGGAGGCGGTTGGAGGTGGTGGGAGGAAATGGATAATTAAACCAACAAGGATATAACCAAGAATTATGATTCAATTATCCCATGTATTGGAAATGAAGATATTTATATTTTTGCATTTATCCATTTAATGTTGCTCCCTAGAGGAAAATTTGCATTTCATGTACAATAAAGAGATAATGAGGCTGAATAAAAATTACTAAATTTAAATTCATTGAATCACATTCTGTGGAAAAATAAATTAATTTTATCAGGCATTCGAGTCCCCCAGGAATTGATTACAATCTCCTATTGTCATGTAAGAATAAAAAATGTTATACAGTTATAATTTTTATCTAACAGTTATTTTTTAATTTTCTTTTAAAAACGTAACTATAATTTATCGGTTTAGCAGCATACTTTTTAGTGAAAGATGAAAAATATTAATAAAATAATTTGCATAGCCCCATCATTAGTGGGGTTTTTTTTTACGTATGTGGAAATTGATGATAGATTACCGGAAATTATGAAAAATGCAGAAATAAAGCATCAAAAAACGTAATTTATAATTGAAATATTAAATTTATGGTGGAATTTCTTTAGACAGAAAATAGTATTCACTATAATTACATAAAAATATTCTTCCAAAAAATTATTAGTGGATAAAAGTATTAAAATTTTGTGTGGTATAATCATAAAATAAACAAGATGTTTGAAAAATTGAAAATTTTTGATTAAATGTATAATGATGTCAAAACCGATGTCTAAACAAACGAATGAAAGAGAAATATCAACATTTGTACTTTCTCAAACTGCAATTCGTGCAGACAAGTTTAACAGTCATGCGTATTACACCAAACACCACTGAGAACCGTTTCCTATAATATAACAAAAAAATCAATAATCTTACATTATAGAAACATACATACTTACTTTGATTTCACGTTGATGTTCTCATTTACAGCTCAATGAGATACATCTTATATTATAGAAATCTGAAAAGTGGAAGGAAAATTAAAAACTGCACACAAGTACAACACATAATAAAAAACACATACAAACTTTTGATTCGTAAAATTGTAACGATGAGACACGTTTCTATAATAATTCTATTTTAGACAATTTTTTGAAAAAAAAGATCGTTGAAAATTTTTAAAATTATATTTTTAATGAAAATATCAAGAGCAGATGAATTTGATTCAAAATCTTTTTACTCCAGATTTGATTTCCTTTAAGAATCCCTTCATATTAAGCTCAAAAAAAAATTATTCTAATCAGCGATTTTTCCAAAAATGTTTTAAAAAAATTAAAATTATAATTAAAAATATATCGGACTCACATTTTTTCGAAATAATTCCAAAATACTTTAATAAAAGACATAAAATTCCTAAAAAAGCCTGAAAATTAATTAAAAATAATTTATAATTATATTGTTGATTAAAAATAATATTCAAGAACTTGAAAAATGATCTCATATCCATAATGGATCAAAATTCAAGTCTTAAAATTTACTTTAAATTTAATATCTTACCTGAAAACCATTTCTAAAATGGCTAAAATAAATTTCATGATGAGCAATTCATACGTAAAAAAATTATAAAAAAATATATCCGGCAATATCTTGATAAATTTTATTTGTAACATTATTATTATTATAAGAACTTCTTTTCTAATTACACCACTGATTTTTTTCCATTGTATTTATTAAAAAGAGCTTGAAGACTATAAATCAGTTTATATATCGATGCTCTTGATATTCACTTGAAAAAGGCAGTGCCGAAAATTCGTGAATATCAAGAACATCGAGATATTTACTGATTTATAGTCTTGAAGTTCTTTTTAATAAATTATTATTATTATTATTAATTATTAATTATATTATTTCAGGTGACTATGTTTGACACTGCCCAGGCGCCTGCGCCGTATCCCTTGCCATTCATCCAATGTGTTCACATATCATTGTTCATGAAGGTCCAGCAGTGGCGACTAAAAGTAGTATTCTGGATGCATTACATAATCAATTATGCTTTTCCTTTGGTAATTATCATTGTTTGCTACTCCTTGATCCTATCTCGGTTGAAGGATGCCTCAAGGTGGAATAAATGTAAGTTAAATTCATTTATACGTTTAGATATTGCAAAAATAATAAGCCGACAAATATTGCCTGCTTAACAGCTAGAAATCAATAAACTTATATTATCAAAACACACAAACACACCTTGATGTTGCAGAGAATAAAATCTTTTATATAGAAATTGAAAAGTGGAAGAAAAAGTAAATGGACAAAATAAAATCAATATAAAATAACCCAAAAACATTAATTAATAAATATTCGCCAGTTTTGTCCGAAATGGATAAATAAAATAAAAATATGTGGATAATAATATAAATTCTACAAAAATAAAATGCGGAATAATACAATTAAAATCAAATTCAAATTGAATGAATTTAACTGATGATATATTATGAGTCATTTATAAATTTGCACACCAACCTCTTTTATAGAAGTTTTCATTCCGTACAAACGGGTGCGAAATTGTTTGCATGAAATAACAACCTCTAATATATGACTCTTATTCGATTTTACACATTTAGTAATATTTTACCGGGTGCTTGCATGTAACGCGGACTACATTTTCATTTGATTTTCAGTTTTTTTTATTTTAACTGCTTTACATTTTATATTGTGAGCAATTTGTAATAGTTTTCTCGGCACAAATTCTACCAAAAAACATAAATTAACTAAAAAGTTACATGTTTGTATGTACGGAGAAAAAGAAATAAATCGAAATATCAATTATTGCTGCAGCGACTATTGCGCGCAAGTAATTATTTTATATATAGTTAATAAATCTCCATCAAATTCCATAATATTATTCATACTCTCCCGAAATTTAGAAAGTTGGAATGATTCACAACGTTTCATATTTTTGTGATGTCAGCACTTTACTTTCTATCGATAAACATGCTGTTTGTCAGAAATTATCTTATTTTGCCAGTAAAGTAATTTTAATTGTGAATACATCAAACACCACTGAGAACCGTTTCCTATAATATAACAAAAAAATCAATAATCTTACATACATACTTACTTTGATTTCACGTTGATGTTCTCATTTATAGCTCAGTGAGATACATCTTATATTATAGAAAACTGAAAAGTGGAAGAAAAATTAAAAAATGCACACAAGCACAACACATACTAAAAAGCACATACAAACTTTTGATTCGTAGAAATGTAACGATGTAACGTTTCTATAATAATTCTATTTTAGACAATTTTTAGAAATAAAAGATCATTAAAAATTTTTAAAATTATATTTTTAATGAAAATATCAAGAGCAGATGAATTTGGTTCAATATCTTTTCAATCCAGATTTGATTTCCTGAAAGAAGCTCCTCAGAAAGAAAATTACAAAAATTAAAAAAATTATTTTAATCATCGATTTTCCCCAAAATGTTTTAACAAAATACATATTTTAGGTGATTGATTCATTTATTTCATTAATTATAATTAAAAATATATCGGACTCACATTTTTTCGAAATAATTCCAAAATAAATAGAGGTAAATATCATAAAATTCCTAAAAAACCCTGAAAATTAATTAAGATAATTTATAATTATACTGTTGATTAAAAGTAATATTTAAGAACTTGAATAATGATCTCATATCTATATGGATCAGAATTCAAATCTTAAAATTTACTTTAAATAAAAAAAATTACTTGAAAGCCATTTGTAAAATGGCTAAAATAAATTTCCAAAATATATAAATGAGACATGATAAATTGACAAAGATGATTTACAATTACAACCAATTAGAATTGGTAAATAAATTGGTGAGTGAATTTACACGCCAACCACCACTATAGAGAACCTATCTCAGTGGTGTTTGATGTACAATATTAAAACAAATATTTTGGGCACTAACGTCGCAGTTGCACTGCGCGCTACGGTTCTGTGATCAATCGTCGGTGCGCCTCAATTATTTCTTTAATGACATCCGTAATTCCTCTTTTACATTTAAAATGAGGTTCTTACTTATTGTAAATTGATCTTATGTGTTTATAAATTTCATCTTTTCAAAATAAATTTATCTACCTTTCGATATTGAAGACTCTCAAAGGACTTTATTTATTTTCATATTGGGAATTGACACTAACACACATTTATTACTGATTGGTCTTTTTATATTACTGAGGCTTTTATTTTTATCCAACTAGACTCTTACTTATTACGCTTTGACGTATAATTTTATTAATTATTATTTTAATTATAGAAAGTATTTGTTTATTCAATTTGTAACTTCTAATATTTAATCAAGGTTTACAATAAAACTACAGAAATGGTGTGATTATTATATAAATATGTTTATATAATGATGGCTTGCATTGCTTGATTTTTTTAGCTTTCTTTTCTACTTATTGTCATTTTTGTTAATGACACACACACATACACATTTATTACTGATGAATTTATTATTGTTTTCAAGTTTCTATTTTTTGTCATTTAGGCCTCATTTTGCGTTTTGGCGTAAAAGCTTATTGGTTGGCTTATATAATATAATTGCGTTATCCAATGAAATTACGTGTAGGTTACACACAATAATAAGTCAATGGGTTGCTTTTAATATAGATTTAATGATTTATTTTTTAAATTATAGAAATTAAAAGAGATTATAATGAAATGAAGAAAAATGTTGACAGATAATAAATGAGGCTAGAATCAGGTTGCTAATTAGAATCAGATTCCCACTCAATGAAATAGGGAAAATAAATCATTCAAATTTTCAGCAAACGAATTCGCGTTTGATTAATTTTTTTCCCAAAATGAATTGAAACTATTTGCATTTCTCCTGAAATATGTTTATTCTTTCGGATGATTTCTGTTCCTAATGTCAATTGTTGACATTTTGTCGAATGTCAACATTATTTATCGATTAAATAATAATGATAATAATAATAATAATAATAATAATAATAATAATAATAATAATAATAATAATAATAATAATAATAATAATAATAATGACAATAATAATAATAATAATAATAATAATAATAATAATAATAATAATAATAATAATAATAATAATAATAATAATAATAATAATAATAATAATAATAATAATAATAATAGCAATGTTAAAAGTTGACACAGAAAAATAGATAGAAACATTTTAAGATAAATAACAAATTTATTATTAGTTATTAACAATGTATATTACATAGAATATATTACGATATAATATTAATTCGTCTTTGTTCCTTCATTAATTCAGAAAGAAATTTCTTGTGCCACACCTTAAACTCATATTCAAGAGTTTATTGTTACAATCAATATCTATCTGATAGGAATCAGTTAGGTTATTGATATTTTGAAGGTTTTCCTCCATTTTCTTTAGTATTTTTATTCTCATACAATTATCATAACAAAACCAAAAAAAAGGTTTTATTAAAATATTTCATCCATAATTTATATTTCATAATCTATCATTTATTTGGAGGGGGGCAAATGCTCCGTATGCCCCTTAGCTACGTTTCTGTCCAAATTAGTCCGTTATTTTATAATCAAGATTTACTGTACTTATGATTATACTGAATGATTGTTCATGTAAAAATTACCAATTGTATTTCGTGACATTGAATTCTTTTTCTTTATTTAATTGGAAAAAACATTAAAAAATAATTAATTAAATGTTTAAATCGCTTAACATTAAACAATTTCAGTGAACAATTTCCACCAAAGATATTGCTTTTCAAAGCCTCCTTCAGTCATATCCATGTCACAGGAATGCTCCAGCAGCATTCTCAGTTGTAAGCACATCAAAGAAAACAATTCCATAATCCTATTCTCCAAGATCCATTCTCCTACATCGAATCATTCCTACTCACATAACCTGAAGTCAAAGAACACATTGTTTAGACGAGCGAAAAAGAAGTCAATCAAATTAACTTTCTCAATAGTTCTAACGTTTATCGTGTGTTGGACCCCTTATTATATTGTCTACTTCATTCGCAGTTACAGTGGACCCATTCATAGGTTTGATCCTCGAGATCCCGGCATTTATAGTTTCTTTTTTGGCCACTTAAATGCTATCATTAATCCAATAATTTGTGGAGTTTTTCAACTTATTCAGAAAGCTCGAAGAATCTGAAAAGCCAAGAAAGAACAGTTGAAACTTTCCTGCCAAACTGAATAATGAGAAATTGTTTCCCAATTATCCTTGTTATGTTCATGATTTCAATATTTTAATATAAAAATAATAATAACAGACTTAGAATTGGTGAAAATGGCAAAATGTCTCTTTCTAAAATTGTGAAAAAATGGGATAAATATATGGGACTGATAGAATGGCGATGGGGAATAAAATAGAGAACATAGGAGATTATAATTTATCTTATTATTAATCTTTTCCCATCTAATCTAAGGCGCTTTAGTTGATCCCAATTTGATTATAAACTCAAATTTAGGGATTAATATACATTTCCAGACATCCGCAGCTAAAAATATTAAACCCTAAACACATCCTATTTTTTGTAAAAATAAACGCTTCCCATTGGTTAATATTAAAAGAAATATAAAAAATATAAAAAGAAAACATAAACATCAAAATGCGCGGGAATAAAATAAATTTAAATTTATAAAACATAATAAAAATGTAAAATATAAATAAAAAATAGTGCCAGGCTTGCCAGATATATTTGGGGGGGGGGGGTAAATAAAAATAAATTAATATTCAGTGGATAAAAATATTTATATAATTTCTTTGACCGAATGCTATTGAAATATTCAAGATATTACGTAATATACAATAAATATGATGATTATTACATTAGCTATTCATATGTTTTCTAGTTGCGCAATAAATTGCATCTCCTTTAATTGGCTTGCTCAGCCTTCTGGTTTTCCACACAGAGATCCTCTCGCCTTAGGGGAATGTTGCTGTGTAATTATTCGTGAGGATAAAGCTAATCCTAAAGAAATATTTTAATAATCCAACATTAGATTTATTAAAAGAAAAGGTTTACAATACATCATTTTAACAGCTATTAAAACAAATTGTTTATAAAATTTTTTATTTAAATTTAAAATGAAAATTAAAACAAAATATATATTGATTATGTTTAATTATATTTTTGTAATTTTTATTCATTTTCAAAAAAACATCGATTAAAACAAATGATAAAATACAAACAAATTCCATGGAAGTATTGGATGCTTTGTAGTATTGCATAATTCTCTCCTTCATTTCAAGAATATCAAATTCAAAATACCTTCAATACTCGGTCAAAGATCAAGGACAAAAGAAAGACCTTCAGTCCCAACAGGAAGGTCAAAGAATAAGCTTCGTGATCTATTTATTCTAAAATGAAAACAAATTTTATCGCCTCCGTTCTGATTGCATATGGGAAGTGAACGTACCAAATGGTCAGGAATGACGGCCTCATCAGCTGGATATGTGATCATGACTTCCAGGCAAATGATGATGTCATCGGTATGGGATATAAGATATTCATAAAATGAGGATCAGTAGCAACTTACCGATGGCACTTGAAATTGTATAAGTTTTCATGTAAACATTAACACGATTCAGATAAACAAATGCGAATTACTATGCAAACTGATCAAGATTGAATTATTTGACAAAATACATTCCTACGAGAATATTGTAATATTTGACAAGAATTGAAAGAAGTTTTGCTTAATTTTGTAAGGTAATGACACGGCTAATAGTTATTATTAATGGGAAGGGGTTTATTTTAATTATTATTATTATTATTATTATTATTATTATTATTATTATTATTATTATTGTCATTATTATTATTATTATTATTATTATTATTATTATTATTATTATTATTATTATTATTATTATTAATATTATTATTATTATTATTATTATTATTATTATTATTATTATTATTATTATTATTATTATTATTATTATTATTATTATTATTATTATTATTATTATTATTATTATTATTATTATTATTATTATTATTATTATTATTATTATTATTATTATTATTATTGGAGTATTCATTGGAAATGTTATAGTTAGCTAATCTAAACTAAATCTATTGTTGCGCGCTCCTTCCAAATAATCTAGACAACAATAATTATTCACCTAACTCCTCAAACAAAATAATCCCCATGTGCTCACATAGTGTATTTATTTCTCACTTGGTTATCTGTGCAGTGGGGGTGCCCTTATATATGACTGGCTCGGGTGCCATATCGGCTCGGGAGCATCATTTTTTAAAATATTTCTTTTTGTAATATAAATCGATAGTTCTGTTGCCCTCTCCAGGCTTAGTAATTATTTGTAATTAATTGTAATTAAATAATTATGAAAGTAATTTAATACAATTAATTAAACACATTCAAAATATGCGTGATTTATGCATTTTCCATATTCAGTTTTGAATAAAAATTGGAAATTTCTATTTATACAAATTGCCCATTTTCAATTCTAAAATATTATAAAGGATTTGAAATGAATTAGTGGTGAAACTTTGATAATAAAATCATTTATCCCCAAAATCAACATAGAAAATTTATTAATTGCATGCATTTTGAAAGGGTTTAATTAATATTATTGGATTAAGCACATATAATTATATAATTAATAATAAATCTATATGAAATTTCATATTAATAATAATTTTATCAGTTTGTTTAAATAATCCACTGTAAATTGTATGAGAGAAATTCTATTTAAATTTATTTTGAATTTTATTTTATTAATATAAATATAAAATAAAAAATTATTTGCTGAAAATTTTGCAATATTTTAATAAAAAATCTTTATTAAATTTAAATTTTAAAATAATTTTGAAACTTTTGAAATATTTTTATTTTAATTAATTGTTGATTTGAAATTGGAATGTGATTTTGTGAATATAGAAAATCAAAAATGGAAATTTGAGATTTGTTTAAATTGATTAATTAATTATTAAAAAAATTTGTTAGCACTTTAATTAATTAATTGACAAAAACATTTTATACAATTATTAAGAATAAAATAACAAAATGAAAAATTAATTGATTATTGTTAATAATTTAATTAATAAATCGAATTTTCAAAATATTAAATAAATTATTTATTATTAAAATATTTAATTATCTTTTGTATTTTGTGGAAATTCGTTTCAATCTGAAATTTTGTTGATTTGTATTTTATCGGTTTGATTTTCTACCAATATCAATTGTTACATAATCATTTTATAAAACAAAGTTATTATTTACAGATATTTCTTATATTTATCAACTCTCAGATTAGCAGCTTGAGCTTTGCCGTCAAGGCTTTGGCCCACTCTCAATGGCTTCCTCTGGCTTTGCTTACTCATAACTTACCTCACTCTCATTTGTACATTCTGACAGTCACTTCATTAAAACAAAGATATTGTATAATCGCCCATTTCTTTCAAACTTATACACAAAGTTTAGGAAGTGCATAAAACTTTAAATCTTTAGTCCATAATATTTTCAAATTTAGGGAACCCCTCGGAGCCAATAAGTTTAAAAGTCATACAGGAGTGGATGACCAAAACCAATTTTAAGTACAATAAACATTAGTAGTGTGTATCTATCCCTAACGACCACAAGCCTCCCAACTGTTTTCATGTTTTATACCTATTTTTTTCCCGTTTTATACCTATTTTTCCCTCATAAACGTAAAAAAAAACACTTAAAACCTTAAAAACCTATATCTTTTAATTTCTTTATTCCGAAGACATTTTGCTTTCAAAATAAAAACTTAAAAAACAACAAAAATATTAAAAAAACAACATAAAATGTTAATAAAACAGGGAAAAAAAATACTGATAAAACTATGAAAAACGTTGTCGGCTTGCGGTCGTTAGGGATAGATACACACTACTTGCAGGTCGCCAGTTTATCAAGTCGCCAGTTTATCAAGTCGATAGTTTGTCAAGTCGATGATGCAATCGCTGCGGTCTTGGCAAGTCGACAGCTTGGTAAGTCGACAGCTTGGTAAGTCGACAGCTTGGCAAGCTGCTAGAATATAAATATAAAAAAAATAAAAAAAAATAAAAATAAAAATAAAAAAATAAAAAAAATAAAAATAAAAAAAAATAAAAATAAAAATAAAAATAAATATATAAAAATTTAAAATTTAAAAACAACGTATCCAGTAAAAAAATTTTTTCTAAAAATGAATTGTAATATTTGCAATAAAGTTTTTAAAAATAAAACAGGATTAATTTCTCACTATAAATCGAAAGCTCACTTACTAAAAGAAAATAATCTTAATGACACAAATTCAAAAGTTTGTACTAAATGTAAAGGAAGATTTCTACATTCTGGATATAATAAACATTTTGAAAATTGTATCGGGAAAAATAGAGAAATATTTACATGTCCTCATTGTAACTTTTCAACAAAACTAAATTTCTATTATTTAAGACATTTAAAAGAATGTAAAAATAAAAAACAAAATTCTGACGTTGAAGAATGTCATTCAGAAGGAGAACCTGATCATGTTGAAAGAGAAAAATACAACTGGGATGATTTTAATCATATAGATGAATTTCAATTAAAAATTAATGGACCTGCAACCCCTGGAGAATATATAAGGAGAAATAAAAAAAATATTAAAAATTCTTTCACTGAAGCTTTAAAAAATTATAAACCAACAAGGTATAATGTTATAAAATATAAAATTACAATCAAAGCAAAATATTGGAGAGGACCAGAAGAAAAGACAACTCATTTAGATGTTGAAATTGGAATACCTTTTAAATATTTATTTTCAACTAGAGGATTTAATAAAAGCATCAAAGAAATAATTCAAGCAGTAGAAGCAAAACAAGAAGAGGTTGAAAATGAATTAGGAGATTCAAACTTAGTATTCAACTCTTTCCAAACTTTAGTGATTGATTATTGGAGAGGATTACCACCTAATCCTAAATCTTATATTCAAACACCCTTTAGATCTAGGGTTGTTATAAATGTACAGAATAAGGATAACAAATGTTTCATGTGGTCAATACTTGCATATTTACATCCTCAAGCTGAAAACCCTCAAAGAGTTTCAAAATACAAACAATATGAAAATGAATTAATATTTCCCAAGGGATTCACACACCCAATGAAACTAGAAGACATTCCAGAATTTGAAAAACTAAATAATCTTAAACTTAATATTTATGAACATGTTAAAGGATGGGGACATGGAAGGAAAGATATTATTCCAATTTATATTTCTGATAGTGATAGCACGAGGGAGATATATCTTTTAATCTTGGAAGAAGGAAATAATCAACATTATGTTTTAATAAAAGACTTTCAAGCCTTTACATCACCAGAGAATCCAACTAGTGGAGGAGGAACATGTAAAAGATGTCTTCATTATTCAACAACTAAAAACTCTATGATTAAACATGCAAGATTTTGTGAAAAGGATTCACCAGCTTTAATTAGAATGCCTACAGATCCCAGGATGTATTTTAAAAACTTTTCAAATTTATTACAAACATTAGGAGTTGTCTATGGAGACTTTGAATCTATAAATCGTAAACAAGATATAATTATGCAATATTTAAAAATAATAGAAAAATATAAACTCATGGATGAATGGAAAGCCTCTAAACAGAAGATGAAACCAGAGAGGATGAAAGCCTTTCTAAGAAAAAGAAATAAACCTAATAGTGTTAAAAAAACTAAACAATTACCATCTGCTTATAAATTATTATTTAAAAGTAATTATCCTGAACTCATAGAATCTAGAGAATATGCATTTCAAGGAACTTCAGAAGATGTTTTAAATCATTTTACTAAAAGTATAAATGATCTAGAACATGAAATATTTAAAATATTAAAAACAAAGTATCCTCAAAAAATTTTTAATCAACAACAACAAGAATATGAAAATACTTCCAACTGTTGGATGTGTAAACAAGACATTCTTCCTGATGATAAAGTTATAGATCCACGATCATTTAAAAAAGGAAAATAATTATCGAGGAGCAGCCCATAGAAATTGTAATCTTAATTGTCATACTCCTAAATTTGTACCAGTTATATTTCGTAATCTTTTTGGTTATGACATACATCTATTTATTAAACATTTAGCAGAAAATGCTAAAAACTCTTTCAAAGTTATAGGACTTACAAAGGAAAAATATAAATCAGTTGAATATGGAAAATTAAAATTTATAGACTCGTTAAACTTTCTCCAAATGTCTCTAGATGGAATAGCTAAAACAATGAAAGCAGAAAATTTTAAAATCACTCGAGAATTCTTGGAAAAAAATAATATCCCCCCAGAAGAATATCCTACATGCTTAGCAAAAGGAATATATCCCTATGACTATGTTGATTCATTTGAAAAATATAATGAAACAAAATTACCAGAGAAAGAAGATTTCTATTCCCAACTTCAAAAATCTCATATTACAAATCAAGAATATTCTCGAGCAAATAAAATGTGGGATCTTTTCAACTGTAAAACTTTAGGAGAATATACAAGTATGTACTTATCCCTAGATGTTTATATTCTAGCAGATTGCTTTGAAGAATTTACAAAGTCTTATAATTATATAACAGCTCCTTCTTTAGCTTGGGATACTATGTTATATACCATTTGGACTTCAGATCTTCCAGAATCTGATAAAATTATAGATCTTTTAACCGACCAAGATATGTTTAATCAAATTAAAACAAACATTAGAGGAGGAGTATCTTCAGTAATGGGGAATAGAGAAATAAAAGCTAGAAATGCAATAACTACTAGCCGAAGAATCTCTAAACACCCTGATCCATATATAAAACTTAACAATGAGGAACTAAAAGAAGTATTAGAAGGAATGAAAAATCCTCTATTTATACTTTATATAGATGCAACAGCTTTATATTCAGGAATTATGACTCAATATTTACCAATGAGTGACTTTCATGAAATATATCCTCCAGAATGCCCCTCAGAAGAAGAATGCCCCTTAAAAGACCTTATGAAAGAAATACGTTCAACTCCTAAAGATTCTCCAATAGGATACTTTGTAGAATGTGACCTCGACTACCCAGATGATATAAAATCAAGAACAAGTCATTTCCCTTTAGCTCCTATAAGAAGAAAGATTGATGTCAATGAACTTTCATCCTGGCAAATCTCACAAGATAAACCTCCAACAATGAAACTTCTTTGTGATCAAACAGATCGAACTTATTATCTTTGTCACTATAGACTCCCCCAGTTTTATCTTTCACAAGGAATGATATTAAAAAAAGTTCATAGTGTCATAAGATTTAAACAAGCAGCATTCATGAAGACTTTCATCGAGGAGAACATTCGTTGTCGAAACATTGCAAAAAGAAAAGGTAACCTTTTAAAAGACAATAATTATAAACTTTTAAACAATTCAGTCTTTGGGAAAACAATGGAGAATGTTGATAAATATACTCATATTGAACTCCTAACAAATACCCCGAAAGATATAGCCCGTTATAATCGTATGCTAGGAAAGCCTACATTTAAAAACGCACAAGTATTTTCTGAAAGTCTTACTGCAGTAGAACTAAAGAATTATGAGAAAACATATAATAAACCAATATTTATTGGCTTTGCAATTTTAGAACTTTCAAAATTACAAATGTATGAAACATATTATAACATCTTACAACCTATATATGGATCGAATATAGCAATGCATGCAATGGATACAGATTCAATGTTTTTAACAATAAGAACTCACGATTTACAAAGTGATATCTCTGAAAATCCTATACTTTCAAATTTAATAAATTCATCTGGAGAATTATTTTCGTTTAAAGATGAAAAACCTTTTACTCCTATAGAAAATGGAATATTTATTCGTGCTAAACAATATTCATATGAAACATTTACAAATCCTAAATTTGAAGAACATACATTTATATTTAAAACCCCAGAAACAGAAGAAAGCATTACACATAGATATCCTATATTCCCTAAAGGACCTGACGGACAGGGAGAAAAACCTGTAAAGGATAACAGATGTAAAGGAATTCAGAGATGTGTAGCAAAGAATCTTTCTCATCAAGATTATATAGATACATTGAATCCAAATCATAAAGATAAAATTGATGAAATACATCAACTTAAAAGTGAAAAGCATGATATTTACTTGATAGAATCCCAAAAAGTATCATTATCAAATTATGATGATAAAAGATTCATACTGATTTAAAGACAACTCTTCCTATAGGAAATAATTTAATACCGATAATAAAAAATCTTGATAGATTGAATCAGTTATATGGTACAAAGATTACTGATCTTGATATTTATAATGTTGAAATCATTTATCCTGAGATAATTGAGAAACCTTTATATTCTCAAGTTTTTAATCCTATATGTTTAGAACTTAAATATTTTAATACTGGTCCTGAATATATAAAAGGTCTAAGTGATAAAGAATTTAAAGATCATAAAGAGGTTCTAAAAATTAAATTCGAAAAGTTAACATCAGATTCTATCAAATGATTTTTTTCTTTTAAAAATGTCAACAATTAATTTAAGAGTGACAACATCAACCTTTTGAAGGGCAATAAATTTTTTTATGTATGATTCTTTAGCCACTTCTCTCGTTTAATTTTTTTAGAATATTCATTACTTATAACATTAGCACTTTTTAATCTTATAACCTCATTTTTAATATCTTGTATTATTTGATTTGATTTCATTATTTCATCATCAGTTAAGATTCCATCTTCCAAAGCTTTTAATTGAAATAAAAATAATTTAGAGATTCCTAATTCTATTGATAAACAAACTTCACGATATAAACTTTTCTTTTTAGAAGTATAAGATAATGAAACTATTTCAGTCAAGAAACCATCAGCTACAGAAATACTTCCAAGTATTACAGGTGCAAGAGTAACAACTGGTAAAGTTATGGGTAAAATAACTGTTAATATTGCAGATGCAAATCCTAAAGAATAACCTATAATTTTTAAAACTGTATTCCCTTTATTCCATCTATTTTTAATTTTTTTATAATGCTTTAATAAATCTTGTAAATGTAAGGTTTCTGATTTAAATTCTTTTACTCTCATAATTTCAAGTTCTGTGGGAGCCGAGGCTTTGGAACCTTTGTGACCTTCGGAATAATATCTTGATGATAATTCTGGATAAATTTTTTCTTCTCTTACTTCTTCCATCTTTTGGACTTTGTCCATTTTAATAATTAAAAAAATAAGACTTTATTCTTCTGAGCACCATCTGGCACCAATACTCGGATATCAAAAGAAACTCTTGTTGAGAGGATATCTTTATACAATTCCATCAATGCTTTACGAACTTCATCAACATCAACCTTTTTTTCATAAAATATTAAATCTATATATTGTACAAGTGTGCTTTTAAACATAATATTCTTACTTTTAACTTTATGTAGTCCATGTGAATGAGTATTAACATACCAATCTCCGTGTGGTAAATCATAACTAGTCATTATAACATCACCCTTTTCAAGCTTACTATTATAATCACATTTCACAAACCATTTCATTCTTTCATTATCATCATCAAACAAAAAGAAATAAGGATCAATAATCTTTACAACCATAAAAACACCCCATTCTTTACTGTTTGTTGTTATTAAACTTGGTTCTATAAAATGTTTATATGTATGGGGTAATAATGTTTTATTCTGTTCTAATTCAGCAGCTCTTTTTCTAATACTATGTGTGGTGTTAATGTGTGTTCTATGAGACTCTAAATTTGAAATTCTTTTATTAAATGATGTAATCATCTCATTTATTATATTATATATTGTATTAAATTTAGTATTCATAATTTGTTTATCTTTAGAATTTAATATGCTAGTATTTAACTTTACAACTTGTTCAGTTAACAGACTTTGATTCCATTGAATCAATTTTTGTTGTTAATGAACTTTCAATTCTTGTTGTTGTTAAATCAGTATATTTTTTAACACCATCTACATATTTCTTATTAACTGCATCAGCTTCATCAGTTGGAAAAGATAATTCTTTTATCTTGTGTCCATTTAAAATTAAATCATCCTTCATTGAATCACCTCTTTCATTAATATATTTATTTTCTATTAAAGTTAATATTTCTTCTGTATTAAACCCTGTTTTTATTGTTCCACCAACTCTATTACATGGAATATAAGAACTCATTTATTAATAATTTAAAATGAATCTTCAAACCTGTTTCAAATGTAAATACATTGAAATCTCTTCTCCATTAAAATCAATCAATTCTCCTTCTTGATTAAGAATTTTAAAATTAATATCCATTATATATTTTCTACATAAAGGTAAATAATTTGGAGGATTCATTCTTTCAACTATTTTATATCCCATAGGAACTGTGTTTGAGGGAAAGGAATATAAAACATTTGTTTGTTTACCATTATTATAAGAACCAGTTATACAATCGCAATGAATATTTATTGTGTTTGTATTTATTATTTTTATAATATTTTCTGATGTTATATTCTCAACTACAGGTGTGATATAATGGTTTCGTGTAAATCCTAAAATTGTTCTAAAGAAACTATTATTTTGAAAATGAATTCCTATATTCTCTAAAGTCATTATACATTTTGAAGTTGGTAAATCCATTTTAATTTTAATGACTCCATTTGTTTTTTTAGAAAGTATATTATTTAAATCTTTTATCTCATAAGCCCCGGGTTCGATTGTTATTATAATCTTATCTGTAGATTTTGGGCTTATATAATAAAATATGTTATTATCTTTAGTTATATTAAAAATAGTATTATAAGCACAAAACCATAATAGTCCTAATTCATAATTTAAATTTTGATCTAATTTAATTGAATCTTGAAAGTTTATAGTAAAGTCTGATTCTTTTGAATTTATAGATAAAGTTCTTGAATATTTATCTGACATTATGTTTACCATTTTTTTAAAATTATCTTCCGGAAGGTTGCGAAGCTCCATTTTCATAGTAGAGATTTTAAATCATTATAAATTTCTTGGATTAAGGAAGTGAAACCTTCTCCTTTGGATTTATTCAATCTATACAAAACATATAAGCTTAAAATACCACATATTTTAGTATTATTAGGTTGAACTTGTAAAGAATTAAAAGTGTAGTCCGAGAGATAGTCTTCAACTTCTTTAGTGGGTTTAATCCCAAAAGAATCAAAGTATATAGATTTATTATATATACAAACCCAATGAGATCCTTTTTCATTTGAATTTTGATAATTTATAATGATATTCTTTGGAGTGTCTTCTTTCAGACTCGACAATTCATCATTCATTAATATTTTTATTTTTAAATTTAAATAATCTGCATAATCTTTTAAATCAAAATTTGTTTTTGTATTTATTCCAAATGTTTTTAAAAAATCTAATATTGAAGGAGTCATTTTATATTTTATAACTTCGTATTTATAACTTCGTATACTTATTAAATTTATCTTTTGAAATTATTCCTTGTTTTAATAATTCTTTAGAAATCTTTAAAATATCAGAATCTAAATTATTATGTCCTGCCTTTTTAGCTGCTAATAGTTTTCTTAATTCAATAAAAAGATTGATTGGGTTTATCTCCTTACCCTTTCCCTGGCCCTCTCCTTCTGTGACAATATAACCCCTTTCATTTTTATTTAAATATTTCTTTAAATCTTGAATATGTTTTGCTTTAGCACTACCATGTACTAATTCTATTAAATTTAAATATTTTTTAATTTCTAGAAGATCAACATTCTCTGAGGGATATCCACAAACTAATCCATAAAAATCATCTGTAAATTCAAAATCTAGGTGTTTAGTATTATAAACATTTTGTGAATGAATACGTGATTTATTTTCTGAATTTAAATATAACAGAAAGTCATGTTTATTAATTGTTATTATTTGATATCCTTCAACATTAATATTAAATGTAGGTTTAATTGTTTTACTTAAACTCACATTAATTTTAGGATCAAGTATAAGAGGTTTTATATTTAAATCTTCCAACCATGGTAATTCTTTTAAATCTTGTTTATCTTCCAACTCTTTAAATTTTAAAACTTCTAACTCTTTTATGGCTTTAATTGTTGGTCCTTGTTGTTGTTGGATTACCTCATTTAATATTATAGATTCAGCGTGTTGAGTTGTATCTTTTTTATTATATTTATCTTGTTCTGATTGTAATTTTTTTAAAAGTGCTAATCTTTCTTCATATACCATTTTAATGGTATTAAAAATGGTATCATTTTGATAAAGGATCCGTTGGAAAGGGTTTCAAGTATAAACCTTTACCATTTTTAATTTTACAAAGACATCCATTCTTTAAAGATTTACATATTTTTTTAAAATCATCTTTATCTTTTGAAGATAAAGATTCAGATGATGAAATTTGATTTTTTAAAAAATAATTTAAACCACGGCCTTTATAAGGATCAAGATAGAGACCCCTTCCCTGAGACTTTTGCAGACTCCCCTCATATGGATTAAGATAGAGACCCTTTCCAACGGACTTTTGACCTTCGGACACTCCCCCTTTAGCTTGCCCTACCCCTTTGGACAGAGTCCCCTTCTTCATTGAATCGATTTCAGTTTGTAGTTTTTCTTTTTCTAGGTCTGTCTTTTGAGATTCTTTAGCTTTTTGAACTGTAGTTGCAATTCCTCCAGCTATTCCAGCAGCACCTGATAGTCCGGCAATGATTGCAGGTATTAAAGCAGCTAATGGAAGAATACCTCCGGATTTGGAGGAACTCCCTATATGTTCTTTAACTTGTTCTTTTACATGTTTTCCAATAAAATATTTTTTACCAGAGATTACTACTGATTTATTTTTATTTGAATTTATTAATTCTTGCAAAGATTCCTCTGTAGGGTTTTGTGTTGTCATTTTATAATAAATAAAAATGGATACTTGGAAACCAATTTTAAATAGACATAAATCTAAATTTAATAATAAAGTATTTCCTGATAATTTTAGATGCTTAATTATTGGATCTTCTGGATGTGGAAAGAATGTTCTTCTTATGAGAATGTTATTAGAAGATGGTTTTTTGGATTATAATAATTTAATCTTTTATTCTACAACCATTAACCAACCGGAATTACAACTTTTGAAATGTGGATTTGAAAATAAATTAACTAAAAAAGCTATAATTGATATTTTTAAAAATCAACATACATATCCCGAAGAGGTTTTCATCCTTGTGATATGGTTGATTGGTATAAGGAAAAGATTTTAGAATCAGATATTAATAATAAAAATGATTATATAGGGGATGGAATCCAGATCTTATTCTCTAATAAACCTGAAGATGTTTTACATTGTGATTTACTTCCTAAAGATAAAAAGAATCTAGTTATATTTGATGATGTTGTCAACATGAAAAATCAAGAGATCCAAAAGAGTTACTTTACAAGAGGAAGACATAATAATTGTAATGTTATTTATATATCTCAAACATATTATGCTTTAGATAAAAATTCAATAAGAAATAATTCTAATTGTTTTATATTTTTTAAATTAGATCGCCGTGATAAGAATATGATTTATAATGATTTATTTTCAAATGTTGAACCTGATAAGAATATGTTTGATATGTTTGTTGATAATCATTGGAGAGAAAAATATAATTATATTTATTTGGATAGAGAAGAAGCTGAAATATGGAAAAGTTTGTTTTAGGGCTTGTCGACTTAAAAATCTGTTTTCTGTAACTCATTATTATAAAATCTACCTAATATTTTTTCATTATTTAAATCAATGATGCTATATGTTATTGGAGTTGTATGATGTATTTTATTTATAATAAAAATTTCATTTGTCCATTTTGCTGTGAATCCTTTTTCAAATTTATTTTTATATTTAAATATTCTTACGCGGTCACCAATTTTAAATTTTGGTTTTATAGGGGTTGTATCAACAATAACATCATTTTCAATATTTACCACTTTAATGGTTTCAGGATTCAAGGAAGCATTTAAAGGTGTTAATTTTATAGAACTATGTACATCATTATTATATTCATTTACAATCTTTTGTAACAATTCATTGTTCCATTTTTGTTTTCCAATAGCAGTAAAATATTTCCACATTTTATTTTTTAATGTTCTATTTAATCTTTCAACTACGACTGCTTTTCCTTCGTTTTCTGTTGAATATAATTTAATATCGTTTTCATTTAAAAACTTTGTAAAAACTTTGTTATAAAATTCTGTTCCTTTATCACACCATAAATATTTTGGAATTCTTTGATATTCTTCAAATATATTTTCAAATGCTTCTGTAATAGAATATCCTGTTTTATTTTCTAAACATCTTGCAAAAGCAAATCTTGTATATAAATTTATTACTGTTAAAATTATTTTATATTTTTCAGGGTCTGATGATTTGGTTGGCATAAAGACTAAATCAGCAGACCATGTTTGATCTTTTTCATGTACTTGAACTTTTAAATATTTTTTATTTTTTCTAAATTCATGGTGTAATTCGTTGGCATATTTTATTTGTGATTCTGTTGGGGTTTGTAAGGATTTATTCTCAAAGAGTTGATTCTCAAGGGATCTTTCAACGTCTGCTTGTTCAATAATCCTTTTATTAGCAACATCTTTTGCTTTTCTAGGAAGTCCTGCTCCTATGAAAATCTTACCTTTCATTGCTAATTTAACTAGAGCTCTTTGAATCTTTTCCTTGCTTGATGGATTTTGTATATTATTTAAATCATGTATTAAATTCACATCAGCAACATGTCTATCTCTAATATCTTCAGAGTTGTAAGCAATGTCATGTTTTAAAGCTGCTTGATCAATTCTATTTATTGGTTCTTCTCCTTGTTTAGGATTATTATTTTCATCTAATCTAATATCTAATCTTGTTCCTGGTCCAGTATAATTGTGACGGAATAAATGTCTTTCACCTGGATATTTTTCTGTAGTAAAAAGTTTTAATATTGTAGATGTTGTTTTTGAAGATTGAAGATCACCTCCGGCTGCTAGTTTAGATCCAAGTATATGTTTTTTAGTTTTAACATGAGAGGCTTTGTGATGTCTTGTAACTTGACAATGACAAGTTTCACATGTCCAATATTTACTCATTTTAAAAAGTTTTTTATGAAGAAGAATCACCTCGTACATTTTCAATAATTGAAATCTTTCCACCATATAATTTCATTTCTATTTTCTTTTCTTCTAATATTAATGTATATACTTTAGCTTTAAAATTAGAATCCTTTGTTATATGAAGTGTAACATCAACATTATTTATAGCTAGGCGATCATCTTGGTCTGAAACATTTATACAAAATATAGAATATAAATTTTTGAAATCTTCTAAACTTAATTGCGGTTCAACTTTGAAGTCGTGGCATGTTTCAATATAATTCAGGTACGGGAATATGTTTTCATTATTTTCAATATTAAATTCCATTCTATTTATTGGATAATAAGAACTATTTAATTGAATTTGGATTGTTTTTAAATTATCATCTCCAATCTTTTGAATAAATAGATTGTTATTTTTTTAAATGATGGATCTGTTTCTTTGAATCCAATCAAGATATATCTTGGTCGGTATGCTAAATTTGCCACCTTTATAGAATATGTTGAACCCTCTGTCATACTAAATTCACTACAGATTCTATTTAAATAATTTACATTTATAGACTTGTTGGAATTTAATCTTTCAAGGAGTTTGATTTCAGAATGTGGGTTTAATGTCCATTCAGGTATATGCAATTCAAGTGTTGATAATTTTAATTTAGCTGTTGTGTCTGCAGCTCCATAAAACAATCTTTTATCACCTTCTAGTCTATTACAGATGAGTTCTATAAAAAACATTATGGAGCACCCGGTTATAGTTTTGAAGGAATCCGAACAAGTGTTTTAATTCAAAATAACCTTCAAATTTTTTCAACTTATAAAGTTCAGCTCTTTTATAGTAAGCATAATTTATATCTAAACCATCTTTATCTAAATCTCCTTTATTAACATCAGGAATCCAACCTGTTAATTCACCATATTCATTTTTATAATCACAACCAGTCAAAATAAAATTTAACATTGTAGAATATACTCCTGGATGTAAAACAGTTTCAATTTCTGATGATCCTAGTTTTAATCTCATGTTGGAGAATAAATTTGGAAAGAAATTGTTTTCTAGGGTTATATCTTTGTTTGCTTCAATTTCTAATTCAATTTTATAATATAATTTGGCATTACAAATATCTATTGGGTTTGATGTTTGAAGAGATTGAAAAACTATATCACCCCTACGATTTAAGTTTGCAATAGATCCTGAAGTTGGAGAGATTTTTAAAATATCGATTTTTTTTATTTCATGAGTAAATTCTTTATTATAATCAAGATTTAATTTATTTTTTTCTTGAATTTTAAGATTTATATTATTCATTTTTATAATAAAAATTTAAAAAATGACAAAATTCCGAACTCCGATAGCGCAGTGGGAATTGACTGGCATTGTGGTTCAAATGGATAGTGGTTCAAATCACGTCTGAGGTTAGTTTTTTTTTCAACATAAAATAATATTAAAAATTTGAAAATAATATTGAAAATGGTGTGGGTATCTTAGATTTATATTTTATTTTATTTATTTTTATTTTATTTATTTTATTTTATTTTATTTTTTTATAATAAAAATTTAAAAAATGACAAAAATCCAAAGCCTGATAGCGCAGTGGGCTAGACTGGCACAGTGGTTCAAATAGATAGCGGTTCAAATCCTAACTATGGTTAGTTTTTTTTCAACATAAAATAATATTAAAAATGGTGTGGGTATCTTAGATTTATATTTTATTTTATTTATTTTATTTTTTTTATTTTTTTATTAATTAATTAATTTTTAAACATAAATATGAAAAAAAAATATTGAAACGGGTGTGGTGGCGAACCGGTAATTATCGCCACCAGTCTTTCGAACACCCCCGGATCGATTCTATAATGTGCACATTTATTTCTCAGTTGTTTTCGGACCTCTTTCGGATTCACTTTCGAATTCATTTGTACTTTCGAGCAGCACGCTTAAAACGCCGATGAAATCGACTTCGTGAGCGAGAAGCGAATAATAAGGTGTGCTGCTATTATCGAATTGATTCTGATATATAAGTCTGGCCAGCTTGTATATTGGAAGAGATTTGATAAACGAAAGAGGTTGAAATAAAAAAAAAAAAATGATCCGGATCAAAAAAAACTGTTGAGAGGACAGTGAAAAAAAAAATACCACTGTCCTCTCAGAGCAGTTTTACTAGTTTCATAAAATTTTTTATTCTTCAAGATTAAGATTTATAAAATTATAAATTAGTCAAATAGCAACTTGCTAGTTGACATCCTCAAGTAGTGTGTTTATATCCCTAACGACCGCAAGCCGACAAACGTTTTTCATAGTTTTATCAGTATTTTTCCTCGGTTTTGTAGCCTTAAACACATATTTTTTAAATCTTGCAAAATAAGGAAAATAAAAAATATGCGTTTTTAAGGGTTTTTAGTGTTTTTTTGTACGTTTTTGGGAGCAAAATGGGCATAAAACATGAAAACAGTTGGGAGGCTTGTGGTCGTTAGGGATATAAACACACTACTCTCATACTAATCTTATACAGAAATTTAAAATAAAACTCAAAGTCATAAAAATCCAGAAAACCTTTATTTCAAAAAATTACAAAAATTCTCTTTAAAACAACTAAAAAAATCATAAATTACGGAAACAAATATATAACAATTCAAGATCAAAGAAGCATCCAACTGGCACCAAGCAGCGGTTTCGTCAAGTTTTGGGCACACGTCAAGGTGCTCTGATGAATAAACGGTCGATGTTGATTTGGGACATGCTCAGGAACATTTGACTGAGCCTGATAAACAAACCACCTGCAAACGGATATGGCAGTAATTCCAGGAGGTCTGACATCTGTCTTAGAGCCATTTGACGCCTGTCTTAACAAATCATTCAAGGACCGCCTCTGCAAGAAATTGGTTGAATGGATGTGTTCAGGATCAGGTTCTCTAACAAAAAAGTGAAATTTAAAAAATTAAATAAATAATTAAATTGAATTATTGTTATGTAATTTCTAATAGAATATTTAAACAAAAAAATAAAATTATTATAAATATAAAATTTATTAAAAAGAGCCTGAAGACTATAAATCAGTAAATATATCGATGTTCTTGATATTCGATATATTTGATGATTTAAATTCTTCAAGCTCTTTTTAATTAATTACAATGGAAAAAAAATCAGTTGTGAAATTGGAAAAAAAAGTTCTTATAATAATATAAAATTTCAATATAATTTTATACCAAGTGAGATTTGGAATTATAATTTATTGAAATGCTGGCCCGAATAATTCTTGGTCACAATTATAAATAATATTATAAAAAATAATTTAAATTTATAATATTAATTTTTTTAAAAGATAACAAAATCGAAATTAAATTATTAATAAATATTAATTAATTTAAATTTTAATAAATTATTTTAAATATGAAAAAATTTCTGAAACAAAGTCGAGATTAAATTATTATTAAATATTTTAAATTTTAAAAAGAAAATAAATATTTAAATCGAATTATTGTTATGTAATTTCTGATACAATATTTAAACAAACAAATAAAATAATTAAAAATAATTATTAAATTATTTTAATTTTATAACCATTTTTACATGCATATATATAATCTTTTTAAAAATTATTTTAAATTTAAATTATTAAAATAAATTTAAAAATAAAATTATTATAAATATAACATTTCAATATAATTTTATACCAAGTGAGATTTGGAATTATAATTTATTGAAATGATGGCCCGAATAAATCTTGGTCACAATTATAAATAATATTATAAAAATATTAATATTATTACTAAATTATATATTTTTAAAATAAATTGAAAAAATATTTAAATTTATAATATTAATTTTTTTAAAACAAAACTAAATCGAGATTAAATTATTAATAAATATTATTTAATTTAAATTTTATTTTTATAAATTATTTTAAATATGATAATATATGTAAATATTTGTTTGAATATATTTAATTCTTATTTCATATTTAACATTTGACATCCTCTCAACAATGCCTCCGAAATTTCTTACAAAATCCGAAAGGAAAACATTGGAAGAAGAACAAGATCACCAATGAAATCATTTGCACTTGAAAATTTGAACATGACGATCCTTGAAAAGGTTTTGCTCAAAGATTCAACTATCACAATTGAACATGGGAAAAGATATGGTCTTATTGGTAGCAATGGATCCGGTAAATCTATCCTATTCAAAGCCATTCAAATGGGCTTATTCGACTTTCCAAAGGATTACACAATCGGAATTGTCGAAGAAGAATGTCTTGCTGATGGAACTAAAGTTGTCGAATGCTTTGTTGGTAAAGATGAAGTTGAAGATTTCATGGTGAGATTTGCTGACGTGAAAAGCAGAGCTGTCAACAAGAAGAACAAAGATGTTGAAGTACCAAAACTCGTGAAAATATTAGATGGAATGGGATTTACTGCTGAAAAGATGAATGAGCACGTTGGTAATTTATCTGGTGGTTGGAGAATGAAGATTAGTTTGGCAACTGTTCTGATGGCTGAACCAGATCTTTTACTTTTAGATGAACCAACTAACATGTTGGACGATAGAACTATTAAATGGTTGTCGGGATATTTGAAAGAATGGAAGACGAATTTATTTTTCATTTCTCATGACGGAGGCTTTTTATCTAACGTTGCAACGGATTTGTTATCGATTGAAAATAAAACTGTCGTACATTATGCTTGCAAATACTACGAATGGTTGAGGAATCAAGAACTCGATAGAGATAAAGTTAGAAATCAAATCCAAGAACAAAAGGCACAGAAAGCTGAATTGATGGAATACATAAAAAAGTTCGAAAAGACAAAAAAGAAAGAAGTCGCTGCTAAAAGACAACAAATAAAAAAGATGCCCGTCATTGATGAAAGCATTCTAGAACCGAGAGAAATCTGGAGATTTCCCGCTTGCTTGAAAATCAAGTGTGCTACAATTGAAACGAATGAAATGGGATTCAGTTTTGGTCCCGCTAAAGAAATATTTAGAAACATCACATTACGCGTTCAACCCGATTCTAAAATCTGCATCCTCGGAGACAACGGTTGCGGTAAAACTACTCTATTGAAGATCTTCATGAAAATCCTCAAACCCACCAATGGAAACATGTTCTTAAATGATCGAACAAATGTCGGCTACTTCAGCCAGCATTACGTCGACCATTTGGAACTGGACAAATCAGCAATTGAAATTATGCAGATCCGAGTTCCCAACTGCAAACTCGAAACTTATCAAAGTCATTTGTTGAAATTCGGAATCACAAGTGAAGATTGGAACATACCCGTCAGATGTTTATCATCGGGACAAAAGTCAAGAGTAGCTTTCTCCACTATTTACATGCAGAAGCCTAACTTTTTGATTTTCGATGAGCCGACAAGTCATTTGGATAAAGATGGAACTGAAGCTTTAGAAGATGCTTTGAGGAAATTCAAAGGAGGAGTTATTGTTGTGACTCACGATGGAAGGATGATGTCAAATGTTTGCAAGGATTTGTGGTACATCCAGAACAGAACTGTCAGCGTTGTTGAGGACGGCTGTATGATATAAATAAATGCTTAGATAAATAATTACGGCCTTTTAATTGCTATCATTTTTAGGGTTGGGTCTGAGGTCGCTTGGGGCTTGCTTAGGTAGTATAATTGGAAGGATATGGGTCATTTAAAATATCCAATCTAAATAGATAAAAATATAAATAGAAGTAATAAGAATAAGAAAACAATTATAAATAAATAGAATATATAAATAGTGTTGAGTTTTTATTTGTAAGTCGGTCCTGTCTCTGACTCCTCGTGTCCTTATTTTACCAAATCAACGAAAACTCAACACAGAATAACTTTATTCACTTTTTATCACAATTACAATTTGCAACTATTTGCACCTTTCTCTCAATTTGAATTTGGTTTGCTAAGGTAAGAAACCCAAGGGGTAATTACCTTTTCTTCTACGATCTAGCTTCTTTATAATTCACAATATTTCCTCTTTGGATTTGTCCTTGCTGGATTTTCTGTTTAGCTTTTTCCTTTTTCTCTTCGACCAACTGGCGGCTTGCTCATTTCTAAGCTCCCCTTTTATATTGTTTTTAAGAGGCCAATTATCTAACAAAATGAAATTAATTATTTCCCCGGGCACCCTAAGTAAATTTGGAATGGTTCGACAATTATTTTAATTTATTTACCCTGCGATTATTATCCGAATCGTTATTCCCTTATCTGGTGTCTCGGGTCTCACTGCGCATATGGTTTTCTTCAGTGCTCGGGTTTCCCATGGGCTCGGGCTTTCCATTACAGATTAATTAATTTTAATTAATTTGTTTTTCCTTATTAACTTTTTCTATGGTCACCCTATTACATTTTTATTATGCTTTCTAACCTCGTCTAACAATTTGGCATTCAACCATACCCGATACCCCCGTTCAATATTGATTTTTAATTTTTATTAAATTTTAATTAATTTTGTACTTATATTGATTTTACCAATTTCTGTTCTGTTTTCTGGTACCCTGTGAAATTTATTTTATTTTTGCTCTAACCCCAACAATAGTAATTTAAATAGAAATAATATTAATATAAATAAAAAACAATTATTTAAAATTTAGGTGAGTCAGTCAATTTAGCATTTAGTACAAAAGAAATCATAATTTGAGACAGAAGGTCAAACGTATATTAGCGAAGAACGAGAAAGCAATTTTGCACAGAATAAATATTAACAGATTGGCAATATCGATTTTCATAGACGACAGCAGGCAGCCAACAATCTAGAAAACATATTTAAACGAGGAAATTTTCGTGGAAATTAGAATTACTTTTACTTGTTCGAAATTTGCTGCTAGAAGAATGGTTTCATAAACAGGAGGTAATTAGCGTTTTACGCGTTACTTTACCCATTTATATATTTATTTTAAATTGCAAAAAGCCGTTTTACCAAAACATAAATTGATTATCGAGTAATCCATTAAATCAATTGTAACAGTTTTGAGTAAGGCTTGGGATCAAAGCTAAATTGGGTAATAATTGAAACAGTTTTCTGGAGAAACTACATTGCGTGTGTCGAATAATTAGAATATTAGAGCTTGTCATATTGGTAAACGTTACTATCATTTCTGGATAGTAATCGATCGCGTTAAACTTCGGGCATACCTAATCTTTTTCCTTTCACCATTGAGCCTGCTGTTGATCAATTAAGATCCTGCATTCGCCGTCTTATAAATATCTGAGGACGATATGTATAACTGATATCTGTGCTTTAGCTTTTATCGCGACAACTTTTTGGGATACACATTTTATATTGTCTAAATTTCTAATTCATATACTGTATTTATAATTTTCAAATAAAGTTTATATGAAAAACGAGTTGAGTTGTTATTTGAGAAACTAATAGATCTTTGTCAGATCAGAAACATTCTGTGTTAGTCATATACATACTTACGAACTTAAGATTATGTGACTTTTGTTGTCTTTTATTCATAACTATGAGCCCAGGTGTAGGTATTCTATAATTACCTGTTCAATTCCACTACAACAACCTCGAAGTCTAATTGCATCCGATATTTATCCTTCATTGTTATTTCAATCTATAAACTTCCTTCATTCCTATTTATTTCTTTGTAGCCATTGATGGAGGAGGAAAGGTTGAATATGTAATTGAATTCCTATAAATGTTTGGTATTTATATAAGTCGGTATCAATGTCTGACTCCTCGATGTCCTTACTTAAACCTAACCTAATAATATGTATTCGAAATCACCTCAGTTACATTTTTGTTTGTTTACACAATTTAATACCAAAATTCCAATTTCATTGACATTTTTATTTCTACACAATTTTCAATAACAGTTTCAGTCTGGCATTGGGATAAGATTTCCAATGACGATCTCTCATTTCTATTACACAAAGACTCAAATTAATTTGGTTATCACTCAGTTCAAAACTTCTTCTAATTTCCATCTGAATTTATTAAATGTTTCTTCGACCGCCTGACAGATCTGTTGACTTGCCTATTCTTTTTATGCTAGCCCTGTAATTAAATTTATTAGGATTCTCACTGTTACAACATTAATATCTGTTTGCAAATCACTAGATAATTCCATAAATTTTATTCCATAAATTTTACACTCAAAAACTTGTCTTTCTTATTTTTGTTATTTAAACAAATTTCAATTTTCCATTTAAAATATTTTTCGATAAAAATATTTTTTAAATTGAACAAAATTTCTAATTAAATTTTTAAGAATCTTTCAACTTCCTCATAACATTCTTTACCAATTTAAATTGAATATTTCATTTTTGGCGTCTTTCTCTCCATGCTTCCCTACACCAACTTAATTTGTTTTCAATTTGAAGTTTTCAGGCTTTCGGGCAATTCATTTATTTCTATATTAGTTTTGCCTAATTATTTAATACAGTCTGATTCTATTTTATCTCTGGTTTTCTTGATTAACTCGAGTTTTACATTAAATTACTCATTTTTATTTCATTTTAATTTTTGTAAATATTTCCTATTTCGACACCCCCATAGGTAGGTAGATGTGAGCCCCTTACGCCACCATTAATTACCGCACACTGGTTAGCAACAGAGCCCTACCCTACCCCCCAACATTTTTTTCAAGGTCAATTCGCGATTATTGATTTTTAAAAAATTTTATTTTTATTGATTTTAAAGAGCAAAATTTTCAAATTAGAAATTCAAGTATTGATATAAATGTGCAATTATTGATTAAAAAGTGCACATATTGATTTAAAAGTGAATTTTTACTTTTTTGTTTTATCTCACTGTAGCGCCGGAGTTTGAGATTTTCAAAATATTATTTCTACTAAAATATAGAAGGTTACTTACATCTTTGCTGATCACAAAATATTTGTATTTCTTCAAGATTTTTCTGGCGAAAAATTTAAATTTTTCAAAGAGAGAAACTTGACTAGAAAAAGATTATTTGAGATATTTAAAAATTTTCTTTTTGTAAAATATGGAGAATTACAAGCCCTACAACTTTACTGACCACGACTTGTTCAAATATTTATTGGAAAATGGTCAAGAATACAAAAAAACAAATATTTTGTACCTTAAATGTACCAGAACCTTATCATGCAAAACTCTCTAAATTTTACTTTATAAAATGTTAGACCTTTGAGTGAAGTACATTTTTGTTAAAGAAACCATTTTCGTAACTTTTGAAAAAGACGGTTAAAATCACGTTCGAAACTCAGAATGATTTAAAATTTTAAATTCCCGCCATATGAGTTATCGAGCTAACCCCCTCATTTTTTTTCAAGGTGAAATTTTTTGGCGTCTTTTTAAAAATAAATTTTATTGATTTTTAAGTGTCATTTAAGTCAGAGGTGTTTTCGATTATTCTTAATATGGAACAGCAAAGGGACTCCCGGATCTTTTGTTGAACTTCATACTTGACATTTCATACTTGACCAAAATCAAAAATAATATAAAAAGATATAATATAAGGTAAACAGGCGAAATAATGAAATAATTTATCAAAATATATATTTATATCATACAGCCGTCCTCAACAACGCTGACAGTTCTGTTCTGGATGTACCACAAATCCTTGCAAACATTTGACATCATCCTTCCATCGTGAGTAACAACAATAACTCCTCCTTTGAATTTCCTCAAAGCATCTTCTAAAGCTTCAGTTCCATCTTTATCCAAATGACTTGTCGGTTCATCGAAAATCAAAAAGTTAGGCTTCTGCATGTAAATAGTGGAGAAAGCTACTCTTGACTTTTGTCCCGATGATAAACATCTGACGGGAATGTTCCAATCTTCACTTGTGATTCCGAATTTCAACAAATGACTTTGATAAGTTTCGAGTTTGCAGTTGGGAACTCGGATCTGCATAATTTCAATTGCTGATTTGTCCAGTTCCAAATGGTCGACGTAATGCTGGCTGAAGTAGCCGACATTTGTTCGATCATTTAAGAACATGTTTCCATTGGTGGGTTTGAGGATTTTCATGAAGATCTTCAATAGAGTAGTTTTACCGCAACCGTTGTCTCCGAGGATGCAGATTTTAGAATCGGGTTGAACGCGTAATGTGATGTTTCTAAATATTTCTTTAGCGGGACCAAAACTGAATCCCATTTCATTCGTTTCAATTGTAGCGCACTTGATTTTCAAGCAAGCGGGAAATCTCCAGATTTCTCTCGGTTCTAGAATACTTTCATCAATGACGGGCATCTTTTTTATTTGTTGTCTTTTAGCAGCGACTTCTTTCTTTTTTGTCTTTTCGAACTTTTTTATGTATTCCATCAATTCAGCTTTCTGTGCCTTTTGTTCTTGGATTTGATTTCTAACTTTATCTCTGTCGAGTTCTTGATTCCTCAACCATTCGTAGTATTTGCAAGCATAATGTACGACAGTTTTATTTTCAATCGATAACAAATCCGTTGCAACGTTAGATAAAAAGCCTCCGTCATGAGAAATGAAAAATAAATTCGTCTTCCATTCTTTCAAATATCCCGACAACCATTTGATAGTTCTATCGTCCAACATGTTAGTTGGCTCATCTAAAAGTAAAAGATCTGGTTCAGCCATCAGAACAGTTGCCAAACTAATCTTCATTCTCCAACCACCAGATAAATTACCAACGTGCTCATTCATCTTTTCAGCAGTAAATCCCATTCCATCTAATATTTTCACGAGTTTTGGTACTTCAACATCTTTGTTCTTCTTGTTGACATGCTCTGCTTTTCACGTCAGCAAATCTCACCATGAAATCTTCAACTTCATCTTTACCAACAAAGCATTCGACAACTTTAGTTCCATCAGCAAGACATTCTTCTTCGACAATTCCGATTGTGTAATCCTTTGGAAAGTCGAATAAGCCCATTTGAATGGCTTTGAATAGGATAGATTTACCGGATCCATTGCTACCAATAAGACCATATCTTTTCCCATGTTCAATTGTGATAGTTGAATCTTTGAGCAAAACCTTTTCAAGGATCGTCATGTTCAAATTTTCAAGTGCAAATGATTTCATTGGTGCGCTTTGATCTTCGGTTTTGTTGACAAAATTATGGGACAATTTGATGCAACTGATCAATTGTTGATCTTGTTCTTCTTCCAATGTTTTCCTTTCGGATTTTGTAAGAAATTTCGGAGGCATTGTTGAGAGGATGTCAAATGTTAAATATGAAATAACAATTAAATATATTCAAACAAATATTTACAAATTTTCTCATATTTAAAATAATTTATAAAAGTTTAAATTAATTAATATTTATTAATAATTTAATCACGACTTTTTATATGTAAATATTTAAAGATTTTTCAATTTATTTTAAAAATATATAATTTAATAATAATATTAATATTTTTATAATATTATTTATAATTGTGACCAAGAATTTATTCGGGCCAGCATTTCAATAAATTATAATTCCAAATCTCACTTGGTATAAAATTATATTGAAATTTTATATTTATAGTAATTTTATTTTTTTGTTTAAATTTTCCATCAGCAATTACATAACAATTTTTAAAATTAATTTTAATAATTTAAATTTCAAAAAAAATATTTATTAGAAAATTTTAAAAAATATTAATTTATAAGGATAAAATGGTTTTTTAAAATATTTATATTTATAATTTATTATAATATTTATCATAAGATTTCTAATAATTTTTCTAATAATATTTATTTTAATAATAAAATAATATTTCTAATAATATTTATTATAATATTTATAATAAATACATTTCAAAAAAGTGCTCATTACAATCTGTCATTATACTTATATATTGTCATTATTTGGTATTCCTTATTACCCCTTTAGGCCACCTAGAACCCCTCTAATCAGGCCCGGCTCTAGCGGTGTTGGCGACCCGATGCAACTTTCTGTTAAGCGCTTTTTATAGGAAATTATGTCAGAAATAAAACTCAAATTTCACAATAAAGTATTATAATTTTATTATCAAAAAGATTTACTGTATAATTAAACATTAATTCATCAAAAAAAAAATAAAGAGAAATCTTATATATATATATATATATATATAAATTATAAAAAAACTTATAAAGTTCTTGTATAATGCCAAAAAAAATTATAGTTTCTGTATTAACTTTAGCAGCATCACATACTACTGGATTAAATGTGTGAGCTGCGCATTGTACAAAAAATACTCGAGGGTTCTTATCCAAAATGCGTTATTGAACACCGTTGTGTTTACCACGCACGTTAGAGCCATTATCATAGCCCTGTCCACGTAAGGTTTATAAATTTATATTTAAATCTTCTAACTTAGCAACTAAGCTTTTAAACAAACCTTCGCCAGTAGAATCAGCTATTTCTACGAAACCCAAAAAATGTTCTTCTACAGTAATTTGATTGCTTTCGTTTTTATGGACAAATCTGATAGTAATAGCCATTTGTTCAGTGTGACTGATATCAGGAGTGCAATCTAATATTATGGAAAAATATTTGGCATTTGTCACCATCTCGACAATAGCGTCGACTATTTTCTTTGAAATTAAGGATATTATTTCGTTTTGAATATTTTTTAATAAATAATGCACTGTGTCCTTTTGGGTATTATGAAATGTTGCGAGATGGTTTTCCATAACCATATCAAATTTAGAGAATAGTTCAACTAATTTTAAGAAATGACCATTGTTATTTTGGAAAATAATATCTGACGAGCCTCGAAGAGCTGAATTTTGTTTAGCGAGATATTTCATTATTTCAACAATTCGTTCTAACACACCGCGCCAATGTCGTTTTTCTCTTTCATATACTTTTTCAAGTGCACTATCTATTGTGCTAAACTTTTCTAATCGTTTTTTACACCAACCCACTTTATAAATGATGTTAAATGGGATTTAGTTACTTCATGACTACTCAGAGTTTTTGATAAATTTTGCCAATTTGAGTAACCATCTGTGGTCAAATAACTTGTTCCACCTACAAATAATTTGCAACATGAACAAAAAACACAATTTATAGAACATGAATATATAAGCCATGTTCGTGAAACAGTATCTGTATTTGCTATCTTACGATAGTAATAGTTATTACTAAAACTACGACCACAATCGTCTCGAGGATATAATTTTTGTTTTATCGGTATCATCGAACCTTGCTCAATAATAATTTTCCGAAGTTTGTCATTTATAACTTTGGGCCAAGTAGCTGGATCATTTGATTAAAATGAATTCAATACTTCATTTTCCGTCTTTGTTTCACTTACTGTTCCTGAAGTTCTTTGGGGTGATAAATGTAAATTAGATTCACATTCTGTGGTCGACGTGGTAGTGATATTGTTATGTCCTTCGTGTTGATGTGATAAAGTTAAGGAAGGTGAATCAATAACTCTTTGGACTGTAAATGAATGTAGTTCTTTCGGTTCATTACTGTTTGCATAAATTTCATCCGTTTTTTTAAAGAATTTGTTTATTTGACCTGTCAACTTCTTTTGTTCCGTATCCCTTATCGCTTTTCTTTTGCAGTACTCTGCTCCAAATAATTTTTTTTCTCCATTTTTTAGTTATACTGAAAAGAATTTAAAATTAAATATAAAAGTGGTGGTGAGGGTAAAGCCATGCGCTATGATGAAAGTAAAAAGTAGTACTATTAGTGATACTTACTTTCACCATTCCTCAATTGATATTTAAGATACTTTATTGAAAAAATAATAAACTCTGACTAAAAATAAAGAAATCACTATAATATACTTACATTTACAAAAATTTTGTTATTCAAGAAATTACACGTTTTAAACTTTTTATTAAATATTTCAAACAACAAATTTATATTTTTTTAATTCACAAAAATTGGTCTTCAATAAAAATTGAAAATATTAACAATGTCCAAACATGACTGGAACACATAAAAAATTTACATTTGTAAAAAAAATTTAAATTTGAAAAAAAAAATAATTTCATTTAAATTTTGGATTTTAGCGCCGTTTGTTCGTGTAGCGCCCCGATGCTTTGGATCTTCTGCTTCATCGGTAAAGCCGGGCCTGGCCTTATTTTCATATATTATTTATTGCTTGATTTGGAATTTTTTGTTCGCCAGAAATCTTTGACCAGATTATTATTTCTGTTTATTTAAATATTTATTTTGATTTTTAATATTTTAAATTTAAAAAATGTTTTGATTTGTCAATTAACATTTTTCAAAACGTTTTTGTGCAACTAATCCTATATGAAATTTTAATTAAACAAAATTTGCATGTCAACATTTTAAAGTATTTTTATATAATTAAACTTAGAAAATCTTTCACAATATAATACAACTTTAATATATATCTTGGAAAATATACTTTTACCGCAAATATAAATCATTTATTTCAAATTGTCCATCTAATATGTGTTTTTCATGTTCTTAACCAATCAGAATCAAGCATTTCTATTACAATGTCTTTGTTAATCATGCATTCATATTGTAATGCTTTCCTATAAATATTCTGTAATTAACTACAATTAGTCTACAAATGTTGATAAATGGAGCAAAAAAGATTCCAATACTTTCACATCGTACGATACTCGAGTTGACATGTCGAAATGTGAGTTCATCAACAATCACAGTACAATCGCCCGATTAAGTGCCTATGCTTTCGTGGAAACATTGACTGGTGGAACAAATATTTCGATAATCGTTTTGAATAAAAACTATGCAAATTAGTTTCGTGTCTACATAGTAAAAGTCAATCTAAAACTTTTAAAAAATTTTGAGATGTCATTTTTTTATTGAAAATCTTGCTTTATTTGGTAAACAGAAAATATAGTAAATAAGACAAATCTTATTTTGAACCAATAGAATATTTTATTATTGCTACATAACTGTTGCCAAATTTGTATTTATTTTGTATTTTGTTAAAAAAAATAAACAAATTTTAATTAAAAAATTAAATATAAAAATCAATATAAATAAATATAAAATTAAATAAAAAAGTATATTTAAAGCCAAATATGAGATTGGTCATATTTTCTTTGTTAAATTTGTATGTCTTTTGAATTAATGTTGCAATTTCTTTGTTAATAAAGAGAAAAAACAAATATGACTAATACATTTATTAAATACAACATTAAAATAGTTGTGAAAGTCTAGCAGACATAATTTTCCAAATAGAAGAATACACATCATTATTATCAACTTTATATCCCTGGATTGCAATTGTTATATATCAATTTTCGTTTTCTTTGAAACTGATTTCATTAAAAACATTATGAAATCTTGCATACGGGTGTTGAACTATGCATGTTGATTACATGCTGGATTTGAATTTAACCGTTTGAAAACATCATAAATAGTTTTATCATCTATCATTGAAAGCGTGCCGGATAAGAATTGAAATTAAGTTGGAATTAGCTTGACCAGTGCAACCAATTTCATATTGACTTCTTCTTTTAAAAAATACATTTTGTAGTTGTGGAACATTTGAACCGGTTGTACATGTTTTTCTTTAGGTTTTTCGGTCCCTGCAATTTTCTTGGTCATCATGAATAATGATTAAAATGAAATGGTATAGGGTTTTTATACCTTCGACTCGTGCTTATCAACCAATCAGAATATAGTATGTCTTTGTTTAAATTGCATTCAACATGCATTGATGTTGCATTGTCAGATACTCAATTATTAATGTGTCATATTATTAATGTTTTTTATTATTTTCAAACTATTTCTATTATTATTATTTTTATTTCTAATAAACCAGTAAATTCGTTTAAATGACAATATTTGTTATATCCAAGCGAATTCTCAAATAAAATCATCTAAAAAGCAACAAATTTCTTTGAAATGTCTCTGTCTTTAAAGATTAGTATTTTATCGATAAATATCCTTAAAAGATCATATATTCTCTTCGGACTAATAAGATTCCTTAAAATCCCTTTAAATAATTATATATCTATCCTTAATTCCTATTATTACAAATATTTCACTAAAATCATCTAAAATTAATTTGCTTATTAACCCTAAATAAAATCTATTGATAAAACCAGTTATAATTAAATTTTTGTTCTAAATCACTCAAAATTTAAAATATATATTACTGTGCAATTCCCTTATAACTGACTAGGTTCCCATTGAAAGATTAAATTTATCCATCCAATAAAATATATTTCTTCAAATGATCATATTTTACCGATATTCAACCGATTTAAATTCTAATTAAAATCACCCGATAAATTTCTTCCAATAAAGATCAATTTTCTTTAGTCAATGTACAACTGTTTTGTCATTGTCCGCATATAACATCTTAAATAATGATAAAACAATTTAAAATATTAATTTATCCAAATTATTAATAAAGTGGTTGAGATTTATTGGTTGAGATTCCGTGGTACACTGGAAATCACATCACTTGAAAAAATCTGTAAACTATGATCTGTAAAATATGATTTTTCATATGCCATGTTTACAAGTTTGCAGATATTTTTTCTGTGATTTAACGAATTTGCAAGTGATGTGATTTCCAGTGTAGCAGGGAAAGTATGCAATAGAGTTGAATCATCAATAACTTACCTGGCGCGAAGAGAAATCTTGGCGTCTCCTGCATAGTAAAGCTTGAAATTAGTCTACTATTGGAAATTCGCACTGGGTATCACAAAGCTTGTAATGTTTATATTATTTTAATGTTAGACATCCGTAAAAAAATATTTTACTCCATTACAAGTTAAAAATGCTAAAGGTTTACGGATGCACTATATAAGTATATAATAATATAACCTTAATCGAGCGGTTACCTGATTTTAAAATGCCTTAAATTTTACCTTGAAAAAAAAATATGGCCTTGAAAAAAATATGACCTTCAATCTAGTTTCTGAAAACTTTTAATTTTTTTTACTGCTTTGTAATTTATGATATTTTTTTATTTAAATTAAATGGTCGTTGACGAGTAACCGACCCGAAAATATTTACGGACCGTTGGAATTGTAGTCGTCCAAGGGAGACCTCATTTTTCAGTTCGTCGAAAATTAACTAATTGAAACTAAAAATTTGACATTTAATGAGGCATCCAATGACCTTGCTTGAGTTATGGCCTTTGTTTAAATGTACTTTTTACAAAATTCTAAAACATTTCCGGTCGGAGAGAGGGGTTGCTTGGTCCAGCGGTACCCAGTACATTTACTTATGTATGCTCAATTTCCACCTAAGTAAAAGTTTACTAACCACTTGAACAGAACACTAATACATCTAAATAAAATGTAGGTAAATGTTTTGGTCTTTGTTATTTTCATATAAGATGTACCATGAAAAAGGTCAAATTATAGTTTTATAAGTAATTTTTATTCAAATGGTACAGATTGAGCCTCCTTGGCTGAGAGGGTTTACGACAGATGTCAATTAGGATTGTTTTGAGATATCCAAATATATATTACAATCATTTGAGGCTTTTTTAATAAGAGCTGACTATTATTTCCATTTTAATAAAAGATGTCTCATTAAGTCATTGCACTGTTTTCTATTTAACACTAATTTTCGGCAATGTCTTTTTCAAGTTCACCCTTTGCACACCATTTCCAGTATAAATTCTTTAAGCAAACATCAGAGAAGGCTCATATATCAAGCTAAATATACTATATAAACATGTATTATGGGAAATGGCAGAGCAGCAAGGATGAAGTATTACAATTATACACCGATTCTAAACTCTTAGAGACTACAGAAAGGGGAAAACATATTATAATTAAACGTTGAATTCGGGTTGTATGTTTGTTGTGAGAGTTCTTCTTTCCAACCGTTTATTGGTTCTATTTTGCTTTTGAAAATAATGATATCATTAGAATATTTATTTTCTACCTTTTTGTGATGGGGTTGAAAGGAAGGTTGACAGAATGAAAGTAAAAGGTGTATTCATGTCTAACGACTTCGGTAATAGACTTGATATATAAAATGTGGTATAAAGTGGTATAAAGTACGATATATATGGGGATGTTCGAGGAACATTTCACAGCTGAAATGTGGCGAAATTTATAAGAATATAAATGAAAGAATCCTATATTAAAATAAATATTTTGTTGTTAATTGTGACACAGATCATCGAACAATGTCTAAATCTTCAAACCTCGGGAAAACTAGCATAGGATGCGATTGCGCATTGGTTGTCCTTGTCTTTGCTCATCCAGATATATCCGTTCATTCCCCATTTTGAACTCCAGCTGTTTTTCACGATCCAATAATTATCCAATACGTTTGTGCCGTATCCTACGACCAATACTGCATGGTCAATAATTTGAGAACAGTTTGGATCGTTATAAACTCCTGATCTAATTATTTACATGATTTATCAACTACTTTATATAAAAGGTTTTACTTATATAACTGAAACCCCCTCGATACACTAATTGCAACCGATATTGGTCCTTCGTTGGCCACTGCAATCGCTAAACTCTCTTCATTATTATTTATTATTTTGTATCCATTGACAGAGGTGACCACTTTCGAACGATTGAACATGCAATTGAGTTTCTATAAATATAAAATCAAATCAAATAGTAAGATAAATAATTTGATAGACCCCCCCCCCTTCCGTCAGACATAAAAATTAATGCTTTTAATGTTAAATTGCTTTTTTATCATAAAATGTTGAACATCTCCAATACAATGATAAAGTGAAGGTTACATCATTGTTTACAGAAAGGGGAGGCTCTGAGTCCATTTTGTATTACGAAACACTAACTAGGTTAAGTCAGCACTTTGAATAAATAATTGGAATATTCTCAGGTTTTCTGATTGTTCTTTTTCTTATATAATATAAACGTTATCATCCGACAAAATTAAGTATATAATAATTATGTAATAAAAATAACACTTGATAAAGGCAGCGCTGAAAGTTTGTGTTAAATCGACAACAATATTGATCAACAGTTGAAATGAGGATAATTGAAATTTCAAATGAAAATAGAAACAGGCCCAGGTGAAGTAAAAATAAATATTCTTTTAATTAAGTAAATATTATTTTCAACTTAGGAAAATTTTATTTCATAAATAGATTAATAAAATTGTTAATTTTTCATTTTACCAACAATTTGGTCTAGACAATCAGTTATACAGAAACATCAAGGCCAGCGACATATTTAACAGTTTATCACTCTTATGTCAAGATTTCTATGCCACCCTCTTCACAATTCAAAATACATATTGACAATCACAAATGTTGTCATAAGTTATTTTAAGAAGAGAATCCAGTATCAGTCTGTTTTATTAAAAAGTGAAAATAATTAAAGTATTAGTAACTTAGTGGGTTTATTAGTTTAAACCAGCCATGGCCAACCGGTGGCCCGCGAAGCGTTTTGATGTGGCCCGGACACAATTTTAAACATCAAATCAATAATTGTCTTTTTTAGAATTCATATTCGAATTAAGCATGTTTTTAATTAAAAAATTTGATTCTATGTTTACTTGAATCGTAAAAACGAGTTATATTTATTTAAATGAATTTATTGTGGCCCGTGATAGTATTTTTCCCTTCGATTGATTTGGGTTGGCCACCACTTGTTTAAACTTTAATAACATAATGATTAGAAATGTGACAAATCTCTTGTTGGTCTTGTGATAAAACGGCATTGGTATAAAAGAGTTTTGGCTTAAAAAATTAGTTAATTTTCGACGAACTGAAAAATGAGGACTCCCTTGGACGACTAAAAGTCCAACTGTCCGTAAATATTTTCGGGTCGGTTACTCATCAACGACCATTTAATTTAAATAAAAAAATATCATAAATTACAAAACAGTAAAAAAAATTAAGTTTTCAGAAACTAGATTGATTCACAAAAAGTTATAATAAATTTATTGAATATTACATCCTATGCTACATAACAAAATAAATAAATACAAAAGTTTCTTACTCTTCAATTTTTACAAAAAAAAAACAGAAGAAAAGTGACTAAATATTTGTAAACTATCCTTTTCAAAGGAGGCATTTCCTATGATGGCTAACTTCCTCAAATAGTTCCGTTAAACAAAGTTTTTGGTTTCGATATTTTTTATCAATTTATTAATCCACAGCGATTTTTTACAATAAAATTCTAGCAAAATTTTTAATTTCTTTCGAAAAAACATAAGACATTTTCGAATTAAATCTTTTTGCAATTTCTATAAAACTCGCTAACGGATGATGACCTAGAAACTGAACCATTTTAATGTCCTCATCCATCCGTGGGTTTTATCCCAACACCAGTAGAACATGAGTATTTCATTTATGAGTACTACCTTGGAATTTTTTTAAATAAATATGAAAAAAAAAATAATAATTTAACTGAGACACAAATCTAAACATATTATTAGTAATTTTAATTTCAACAAATAGTAAAACGATTTTTTATATATTTAAAGTATGTATTTGTCAAGCCTAATAAATATGTTTCAGGCATACACCCGTTTCCACATGTTAAAAGTCTCTATAATACATGTTGGTGTGTTCATCAATCGATGACTCACCATTTATGAGAGAGTTTATTTTATTTTTTCATTTTCAATTCAATTTTATTTATGGTTTTAGAAGTAAGTTTTTTAAATTTAAGTATATTTTAAGGCTTGAATTTTGATTTCATATAATTATGAGATCATTATTCAAGCTCTTAAATATTACTTGTAATCAGCATTTATAATATATTTATAATATATTGATAATTAAATTTCAGGTGCTTTTTTAGGTATTTTATGATATGTTATGAATTTGGAATTATTTCAATAAAGTGTAAGTTATATATATTTTGAACTAAAAAGAAATAAAATAATCACCAAACACATTTATTTTTTTTAAGAAATAATGGTTCCAATCGATTCTTTGGAGATTCCGAGTAATCTTCCAAAATCTTTATAATTTTCTCCATTTTCATATGCATTGATGAGACGGATTTTGTCATTTTCTGAAATTCTTTGAAAATATTTTTTTTAAATAAGTTATTAAAATTTACGATTTTCGAATTTTTTTCTTCAATTCCAAAGATGTCGATTGAACTTGTTGAATATCTTCACACAAAGGCGTTTGACTAGAAATATCTGATATGCTGTAAAATATTTTAATTATTTGTAATTAAATAAAAAAATTCTTACATTGTCAGATCTTCACCTTCGCAAAATGGAAATGTCTCCAAAGAAATATCTGAAAATCTAAAGAAATATTAACTTCAAAAATATTTTATAAATAGATCTTACTATGTTTTGTCGTCCTTTTCTCGAAAACTCAAAGTTGAGTTGTCAGATTCAAAATCCAAATTTTTTTCAGCCATGAATTTTAATAATTTTAAATTAATGATATGTTAACAGTATGTTAATGACTCTCTACTTTCGGAATAAAAAAAGCTATATTAAATTTGTGTGTATTTTATATTATGTGTGCTGTGTTTGTATGTAAAATTATTTTTCTGTCACTTTCTCAATTCCTATAATAAACCTTTTAACATTCGGAACATTAAATTTTTGCACACAGGTAAGTTTGTGTGTTGCTATAATATAATTTTATCGATTTTTTTTAGATTATAGAAACTTTTATATTGTGGAAACGGGTGTATTGTTGTGTGCTAAAAATGATTTAGGCAGGAAATAAAATGCGTTATAAATTCACGTATTTATTAAAACATTATATTACGACATCAATACCCAACTCTTTACAACAAATAGTTTGGTATGTAAGCAGATGAATCGAAATGAAATTGGCTCAAATCATTAAAGATTTTGATCTGACACAAACGGATACAAATTTATCAACCCTTTTTTAAACTATTAGGTACTTTAATACAATTCCTTATATTCTTCGGATGTCTTTCTACGCAACTTCGGTCTTGAACAAGATTGCAACTATGATTGAACTTGCCTTGGGTAATTTAAGCTGAGATGACATCAATCACATCCAAATTGCTGTCGCGTCCACAAATTGCCTATACTACCATAAAAACAAATGTATTGATGTTCTATGCCACCCCCCCCCCGCTTAACGAGCTACAGTTATAACAGCAAGTTCATATAAATTTTATTTGTACGAATTTATGCAGCCCCAACATATATAAAGCATAATTATAAATAACATTATCTAACATAATATATTTCTTACATTCTTTCATTTATAACGGATTTAGATATCTTATCATCTATTAATCATTTTGTTTATTTATTAATTATTAATGATTTAAATATTAAAATTACAAATTTATATTAAAAAATTTAGAAAACCAATATTAAATATTTCCCAATAGCGCCAGTGGGCAATACAAAATGTATTAAAAACTTTCTGAAAGACTTACCCGAATGTTAATGAAAAATGAAATGACTGCTTGCCTATAATAACTCATTTAAACAAAATTATATTTTTCATGAACCTTTAATAAAACGAACATTTTACCTACTTTAGCTTTGTAAGGATAATCCTGTTCTGACTCTATTCCTCCAAGTGTCATAATATCAATAAATGCTCTATTCATCCAACCTCCGTTACATCCATTATTACTTTCGCTACAATCTATTAACTGCTGTTCTGATAAACTGACCAAACGTCTAGTCTTGCGAAAATATTGACCTTCCAAAGATCCTGTTGTTGAAAATGCCCAACAGCTTCCACAGGCACCCTAAGGACAAAATTTACATGAAGAAGAAATAATAAAATGTAAAATTATGAAATTTATTAGTAAATATCCTTTCGCATTAAATATGCAAAAGCTTGAAAACTAATGTTGTAAAATTTGTGTTAAATAAATAGAAATATTGATCAGAAATGAAGATGAAGGAAATTGAAAATAAAAATCGATCAATGGTGAAAAGAATTAAATAGCTACTGTAAGTCAATTATATAATACTTGATAAAGGCAGTGCCGAAAATTTGTATTGAATAGGAAATTAATAATATATTAATAATATATATTAATTAATAATATATATTAAATTAATAATATATATTAAATCAACAATATTGTATACTTATTTGGCGCGAAGAGAAATCTTGGCGTCTCCTGCATAGTACTGATGAGANTTTTTTTTTTAATTAATTAATTTATTTTTTATTTTTATTTAATTACTTCTATTTATTTATTTATTTATTTTTTTTTTATTTTTAATTTTCTTAATTAATTATTTTATTATGTTTTTATTTTAGTATTATTTTATTTATTTATTATTATTATTATTATTATTATTTTTTTTTTTTTAATTTTACATTTACATTATATTCTAACAAGAGGTAAATTATAACAATAATATTTCAATTTGAATAAAATATTAATTAGAAATTATTTAATTTATTATAAAATAAAACGCTGAGTTAATTTTAGATAAACCGGATATTAATTTTTCGGAAAAAATAAATAAAATAAACACAAAAATAATATTTCTTACTTGAAACTAATTATCTAAATTAATTGGACAAATGAATAATTAAATGATAAAACACATTTTAATTAACTAAGTCAAACAATTCACAATATATATTTTATTATTCACATAAATTTAATTGTTAAAGTGCTTGTTTCGATTTGCATTCATTTCTAGACATAGTAGTTGCAATATGCATTTGGCGAATCTTATAGTGACCGTAGGCATAACTTTCATTACAATTGTACCAATACCTTTTATCGTCCAAACATTGGAGAGCTCGTTTTTCTGTCATGAAAGTATACAACTGATGATTGACACTTCCTATTCTTTTTTGTGGGATGCTCACTGTTCCACCATCAGTATACACTTTTTTATAGGCTTCATGTGTAAGATTAGAGTTTGTAAGTCTTATTCCTTTGGCTTTTAGAGTGTTTTTATCGCCTTGGAGTGAGTAGCACTTGGGTCGAAGAAACACCCATTCTTTATATTGATTTCCTTTATTCTCATCCTTAACTTTCCCGATTACAGAACAAATTTTATCAGAGAACAACGGATCGGTCACTGGATAATTTGAAGTATCTAGGAGCCCATCTTCAATCATTTTTGGATATAGTTGTAAGCGTAAATCTACATTTTTACACTCTAAAAAGAAGGAATCTGTGTCACCAGCTACGATATTAATTTGACAATTGAATTTTTCTCTATAACTCTGTAGTTCTTTATATTGAAATTGGTACATGCGAAGTTTGGATAAATCAAGTACGGTTTGTCCAATATACATTGGTCTATCTAAACACACAATTTCCTTATTGAGTATAACAGCAATGAGATCATCCGCAATCTTGATGCTACGACGAAACATAGGATGACTACAATAAGTTATCAATCTTTTGCTTTTGCTGCATAATCTCAAATTTATACGTTTCTTCAAGTTTTCCACAGTTTTACCGTATAAACTGTTGTTCTTTAACTTATAATAATCTCGCTGAAACGAATCCGTACTAGCTGCTCTCATTTTGGTATTGTAATCAATATATCCTTTGAAAATAGCCACTTGTTTGAATTCTACAGCACGATTAACTTTTGTGACTTTTGCGCCGTAACTCAACCACTCTGTCAAAACTCTACCATTAACTACATAGTTTTTCTTAGGCTCATGAGTTAACAACAGCTTTTCAACTTTACTACCAGGTGGATAACAAAGCTCAGGAGCTATAGGTAAATCATCTAGCTTATCTTGTATACTATCAGGAATGACGATGTCAACCTCTAGAACATATCCACGATCTCCATCAAACTCATCCCCATTTGCACATCTTTCAACAATACCATTCATTTCAGTCTGATCATTTATCCATCTAAATTCCCCAACAGGAAGTTTTTGCGACAGCGCCCATCCATATAAATTATTAACATCTAGGTATAACATTTGTGTTGATTCATCAGATTCAACATGGTGTTTGTTGATAAATGTCATTTCACCACGAATACCAGCTTCAAATAAACGGTAAAACTCTGTATCTTGAATAAGTTCTATCGGTTCAGGTAACTATTTAATAGCTGATGCACAACTTAATCCGGGTATGGAAACAAACGATAGAGCCTCAAGTCCATCTTCGTCAAATGTTTTTTCTCTTAAAGCTTCAAAAACATTGGCCAACAGAAAAACATCCAACTTGAGATATACTGGCATATAATCTAGCAGTGTCTCACAGTTGTATTGTTGCCAGATTCGATTTGCATGTATGTAATCTTCTTGACTAACTCCCTCCCAAATCGGTGGTAATTCTGTTATTGACTGTAAAACCTCATTGATGTAGCCATATCATATGGAAAAATGGTTTTACAAGTCATCATCTGTGATTCGAAAACATCTGAGGTCAGTGGAAGACATGGTAAATTTTTTGATAAATTTGCCAAACTGCTATTTAAAAATTGTAAGGAATCAATGAATCTAATTCTTCTGCCTTTCGATGTCGCTGTAAGTGTGAGAAACTTTTCTGTTGATTGAGGATTAACATTTAAATTCCAATCGGGGAATTTTCCAATTGCATATTTAAATATATGATGAATGTCATATCCACGAAGATTATGAAATACAACAGGTAAAGACGGATTGATTCTTCTAGCCAAATTACAATCTTGACATGCTCCGAGATATTGACGAGTAAAACAATCATGATCTCGAACAGGTATATTGATAATCCTTTTACAAAGGTAGCAATGAGTTTGGTTCGTAAATTCTTCCTGCTGTTCCCAAGTGAGTCCCATCATTTCCTTTGATCCAATAATTTTGTACCACGGATAAACTGTGTCTGTAGCTATATCATCCAATGCTTGTACAAACTGAATGATACAGTTTTTCCCAACAAATGTTTCATTTCGAATCGGACAACCTTGATGAAGAAGCACAAATTCAGATGCAATCGGCTCATGTTTTTGGAAGTGTTTGTCATCTAGAGGTAATATCGATTCAAAGTCCGCGTAGACAACAAACTGCTGTTTTATAGTTTTACTCCAGTCTTTAAATTCGATATATTTATTCTCTGGCATTGAGTATAGAGTCGTCCGCTCCACATTTTTCCTACAAAGACCTATATGTCTTTCAAAAGCAGGACGTTTTCGAAACCCATGAAGATATGTATGACACCATTGTGATTGGATTCTGACTCCTTCTACTCTATCTCTGTAATTCAGCAGTCGATCGAGATTGGTTACAGCCAAAAAAATGATAATTTAATTCTAAAATTTAGTTAATATTTTAATGATTAAAGGAAATATTACCTTCTTCAATCAATAAGAGATATATCTGAGATCCCGTCGAAGTACTTCTATATACCAAGTCAACGAACGGATTCTTGAAAATATCATTAGTTTTTTGTTTAATTGGATCTTTATTATATTTGAGAACATTGATCGCTAGATTAGGATTCATTGCTTCAAATTGGCAAATGTTAACCAACTTCATTGGAAACCAATCTGATTTCCATTTTAACTCTAAATATATATATATATATATATATATATATATATATATATATATATATATTTAGAATGATATAAATATATATTACCACTTAAATTATATTTCATTACTCTTTCTCTGTGGTGTTTTATGTCATCATAATGTAATACAGCCAGTATGCCATATAAAAAGCAGAATTGATCATTATTTTGAACATTAACTAAAGCCTGACAGTTTTTCAGGTAATTTGGCGTTTTAATGTAACTTGAACCTAAGTAAATATCTTGATTTATATATATATAATAATGTAAATAAACTTACCAGATACATGTATTATGTCTGATAATTTAGTTAAAATCATAGTAACTTCTAATATTTTATGAATTCTCCACCCACTACTTTGTTGAGTGTATTTCTCCAACTTTTCTTTTAATTTTTCAATTCCATCATTAATAAATGAAGATGACATTGTAATTGCTTTATTCGACAAACACCATTTTTTAATTTCACCATCCTCTTTGATAAACTCTGCACAAAGTCCAAATTGGATTTTTACTGTCCCCATTCGTTGAATATGATCTTCTATTTCTTTGATGAGACAATCTGGAACAACAATGTCAGGAGAATTAATTGCAGATACATCGCTTGTCAATTCAACACGAGAACCATTTAAGTCAGACTCCCGACGTGGACACAATTGTATGTTAGAGTCTCCATTTCCGTAAAATATTGACTTTCGTTTTGTGGTGCCAGAGTTTTGTCTAACTATATTTATAATTAATATTAAACAACTTAAATAACATAACTTGTAACATATTCTTTAATCTGCTTAGGATCGTATGATGTATTCATTTTCGATTGTACTATAAAAATTAATAATTGTTAATAGTAGAAAGAGTATTACTTTTAGTGATCATCCTGCTCTTCGTTTCTTCGAATCTTCTAAGATGGTGTCCGTGTTGTCGTACAAACATTAACCACCTACCTGGTGATATAATGAGACATTCCGGACATATGTAACCCGATATGGTAGAGTCATTTATCTTGAAATATGATGATGTAACTGATTTACAGTTCTCCACATCTTCATGACTTTCGGCAATACAAAATTTATATAAACTGCATCCGTTCACTAAAAGAAAATAATCATTAATATTAGATAGAGAATAAAAAATTATTCACTTATATAAGTTAAATTAAAAGTTTAAATGACAAACATTTGAAAAGTTACTGCTTATATATTACACATGATTAAATTCTGACCAATCAAAATCAAGGAAGGGGTAGGAAAAATAAATATATTCTGACCAATCAAAATCAAGGAAGGGGTAGGAAAAATAAATGCATTACGTTGCAGTATTTTAAAAGTTCAATATATTTTAAAACACATTTTGATGCTAAAGTTGACTTATTTAACATTTTCATAATAATTTAATAAAAAATAATGTGATGAACCCACAAAGTAATATCATTTTTCATCAAATTGCAAAACAGTAATAACGTTTTCATATAATTGTAACAAAGTAATAACATATTTCAGATAAATTTTCAACAGTTGTAAAATATTTAAGCAAATTGTAACAAGATTAGAAAATATTACAACAAAGTAGTAACATATTTCAGAAAATTTCAACAAAGTTGTAAAATATTTATCAAATTGTAACTAAAATAATAAAAATATTGCAACAAAGTAATAAAATAATGATGTTAATTGGGACAAATCAATACATTATTTCGAAGACGGACAACAAATTAAAAAAGAATATTGTAATAAATTGTGAAGTCTTTCAGTAAATTACAACAAAGTAATAACATATTTCGGAAATATTTCACCAGATGTAAAATATTTAAGCAAATTGTTATAAGATTATAAAAATATTGCAACAAAGTAATAAAAAAACATTTTAAACTCTAGATCAATCCATTTTATAGAAAATTAAATTTTATCTCTATAATATATGAATAAATATACAAGGAAATTACGTTAACTGTATGAAAAATACAAATTTATCGTAAAAACATGTGTGTATTACACACAACATACGAGACATAATTTTTAATCAAGCTATTTTATAGAAAATTAAATTTTATCTATATATTATATGAATAAAATCCTAAGAAAATTACGTTAACGTATAATAAATACAAATTTATCATAAAAACATGTGTGTATTACACACAATATATATCCTCATCACTTATAGCCCCCAGATTTTCCACTAATCCTCCCAACAAATATTTCTTTGAAAATTTTATTAAATATTTTTTATTAAAGTCATTATTTTAATGAATTTCATGAAATAATTTTAAATAAATGCAATTAATATATTTCCATCTTATCTATGCCACTTCTCGCTATATTTACATTTACTTTCCATTAATGAATAATTCAAGCACTTATTTTCACTTTTTTGAATTTCAATATTAATTAATCATAGAATAATGATGATTCTTACCACCTGAGAATAATATTGTTAATTTTATCTCTGTGTTATCTTTCGATTTTACGCTGCTTACCATTTTAGAATAAGATTTTTTATTAAAATTTGTGTTAATTTGACTGATTCAATTTGATGGAGTTATAGTTAATTCGTTTTATTATATATACTCTGAATTTATCCGACAACATATTTTCTCCCTCTATGGGTACTGCTTGTAAGGGTATTGGTCGTAAGGGTACTGATCGTAAAGGTACTGCTGTGTTTTATTTAGGCAAATATTTGGTTATTATTTGGCGTTAAATTCATTGGTAATTTTTTAGAGTTAGCGAGATTTTACCAACATTTTTTTTGGTGAATTTCATGTTAATTGAAAGAATATTTAAGGCTTAGTGTTAATTCTAAGATAAATTTAATTAATTTCTTGATAATTTGCTATATTTTATTGACTTGTTTTTAAATTTTAAATAAAAATTAATTTTTAATGAGGTTAATAATCAAGTGATAGGATAAATTTTGATGATGATGACTTTGTAATGATATTGAATTTGACTAAATTAATATATCAATATATTTTTCTAAGAATATTTACACATTGATGATACTTTAAAATATTGAAAATCTAAAGTTGAAACCAACTAATTTTATCATGATGATGATATATTTGAAATCTACTTGAAAATTAATGTAAAATATACTGAAATTTGTGATTTAGTTTGAAAGATATATCATTTTATAATGGCTATAATTAGCCGAATCGATGATCTATCAATATATTTCATCTCTAATTAGATATTTGATGGTGAATGTGGTAAAATATTTGTAGGAAATATTCATTTTAGTGAATTTTGATCTTTTACTGAGGTCTTTGAATTTAGCTACTAAATTATTTCAATGGAAGAATGTTTGTAACAATTAAATAAAATTCATATTTTGAAGAATTTCTATGGATTTTAAGATATATTAAAGGGCTCAAGTGGGTGAAATTATATTCGGTTGGATTTAGTGAAGGTTAAGATGGTAATATATGATTTTTAAGGGGGTTTTTAAAATGCTAGAAATATTTGGTGAGGGATCGGTTAATGTTTTGAATATTTATATATTCTTATTGGTAAAATATCAAATTTTGAAGGGAAATAGTCAGCTGTGAATAGTTCCTGTGAAATTATATCGTTTTAGAGGTTGCACAGTAATTTGTTTCAGAACCAGTTTTAATTAATTATCCACGGTTTTATTAATGGTTAATGATCAATTTACTTGTTTTTGACAATGAGAAATTTGAAATCTTTAGAATTAATTGATATCAATGGTTATTGCTTTAAATTATTTTTATTTAAGAAGTTATTTTATTCATTTTGGGGATATCGTTGACAAAGCTTGAGAAATATTAACTTAAAAGAATTGGAAAACAACTAAAGAAAAGTGATCTTTGAAGGAAATTTATGATTTTAATTAGAAATTAAATCGGTTGAATATCTATTGAAGGAATATTGTTATCGGATGGATAAATGATATTTTCCTAAATTACCTTATTATATTATTATTTTAATGACTAAATTAACCAATATTCATAAATTTATCGTACAAAATATCCATGTTTTGGTTACTCAAACATCTTAAATTTCTCGCAAAGATATATTACGTCATCTAATTAAATTAGAAAATAATTGTTACTTTTTAATATATATTTCTAACTAATAAGCCCCTTAATTGGATAAATGATAACCATATTTCTATTATGACTCCTTTAATTATTTTTGCCTCAAACAAATTTACTCCAAATGATAAAGAATTTAAAATTATCAATGAATAATGACCATGTTTTCTCATATTATTAACTATTGTAACGAACATTAGATGAATAAATTAATTTTTGCTTTAAATAACTACAAAGTTAACCAATAAATTAGTCGCTCGACATAAGTGTAAAGTTACATTTAAAATATTCACGAATTTCTGATCATCTCACTAAATTACCTAAGAATTTCTAAATGATTAATATACCTTTGCGACATGTTGAATGTGACCAGTACCCTTGCTAGCAATACCCATAGGGGGACAGAATATTTTGTCGGATAAACTAGGAGTATATGGTCTTTATTGATATATCAAAATACTGTTATTTATAAATCAACTAAAAAATACTCAAAAATACTATATTATTTTACTGAATGATACCTTAAATGTTTTTAATATACATATTTCTAAAATAAATCAACAGTTCAAACCAACAACATGTATGCAAGACCACCCATTGTTAATTTATTTCCAGTGTCACATCTTTCAAGAATGCCGTGAGTGTTTAAAGAAAGCTGAGCTAAAAGAAACTTTCCAGATAACAACTCTCCTGAATGTTTTGAACAAAAATGAGCGAAATTGAGAACAAACGATTAGATGGCGATTAACTTCTGGCCACAACCCTAACAACATGAAAATTAAGATTTTAATTATTGAATTCGTTGTTTTCTGCATGGAAATACTAACAGAATATTTTTTAATTCAAAAAATCTTCATTATAAATTTTTGAATTTAAAAAATTAAATGAAGGATATATAAGTGTACATAATATTATAATATTATATAAAATTATACTGTATTTATTAATAAATTTAGAATACATAAAATTATAATATTATAATATTTTATAAATACTATATAATAATGTTTAAATATGCTTAAATAACTAAATTGTTTAAATATGTTTAAATACTAAATTTAAATTATTTAAATTTAAATTAATTAAATATAATTATGATATAACTTTATTTCTTTCGTTTTAGTATCCATAAAGTAAGTAAATAAAGAATTTACTACAATATTTTAATTATTTTACTTAGTAATGAAGAAAATGAATTATATGATTATGAAGAAGATGAGTCAGACAAAATGGTGAAACACTAAAAGACTTATGTTCTGGATTTAGAGATTTCTTATTAAAACATGAATTATATGATTATGAAGAAGATGAACCAGACAAAATGGTGAAACACTAAAGGAGTTATAGTTTTTAGATTTAGAGATTTCTTATTAAAACATGAATTATATGATTATGAGGAAGATGAACCAGACAAAATGGTGAAACACTAAAGGAGTTATGTTCTGGATTTTTTAAATGAATTAGCTGATTGTAGGTGTCCTTCAACATGAATGTTTACTTATCAGACTTAAATTATGTAAACTTTCTTTCAACGAATGTCAAGAAAAATGGGAAAACCGATGTTTTAACAATTAGATATTGTAAAATATTCGTTACACCTGAAGAATATTATTAATAATGTAAGACATGAATTAATTCTTTAAAATAAATATATTATATTTAGGTATCTGTGTTTTATGGTGGGAAATGTCATTGAAAAAGTATACCACAAATAACAGTTGCCTAATAGTCAGGTAGAATTTAATTTCTGACGATAAAATGATAAATAACATCTGTAAGTTAATGGCTTTTAAATTTTAGCAATGATAGTTGACACCGCATCAGAAACTAAGAAATACGTCCAATTTGCAAGATGTATTCCAAATGGCCTGATGGAGATGATAATTTTGAGATAGATTACCAGCAGAAGAGCGAGAAAAATTTGTAAATTAAATATAATAGGGTTGGGTGGGTCCTCTTTATCCCTTAATTAATATATATTTACAAGCTGATCGTCGTGGTGGGCGGTTGTAATCTAACTAGTGGGAGGCCTCTGTAAATATATATTTGTGTTAGTGAAAACATTAATTAATTTGGTTATAGTGCCAATGACGCATGTATTTTGAAATTATACGTTTCGAATGTGCTGGTAGTTGACTACCCATGCTAGGCGTAATGTTCCGTACGGAAAGCTATAATGCCCAGGTTCTTCTGACCCCACTTGGGGGAGGCACAGACGACCCTTGTGGACGCGAACAAATATCCACCGTGTCTTTCAGGCACAGATATTTGGTCACTGCTCATTAGGCCTGGCAATACTAAATGCATAAACTTTGCCTTGTCCTCTCTTGTCTTGATTTTTATCGTTTAAATATTATTAAAAATAGTAGGTGTTATAAGTTTTATTTACTAACCTTAATAAACCATAATATGCTTTAAACTCGAAAACCCTTGCGACATGTTGAGTGTGACTAGTACCCATATGAGCAATACCCATAGGGGGACAGAATATTTTGTCGGATAGACTAGGAGTTAAACAAGGTTAAACCCATGTTAAACAAGGTATGTGTATATAGAATGTGTGTGTAAAATTATTGTCAACTTCCCGTGAAGGCAAACACAGAATATTGCAAACATATAATAATTCTCTACCCCATAACTTAGTGTGTAAAAATTATTTTAGGTTTTTGATTAATTATAATAATAATAATAATAATAATAAAGTTTAATGGGTTGTATAAAAAATATTTAGGTTTTCACTAATATTGATAATAATAATTGTTAATGGGTTCTGTGTGTATGTGTAAAAATATTTTATGTTTTTGACTAATATTTGCAATAATAATAATAATAATAATAATAATAATAATAATAATAATAATAACAATAATAATATTAATAATAATACTTTGAAATTGTATTTGAAAATAATTTGCGACATGTTGATTGTGAGTAGTACCCTTGTGACCAATACCCATAGGGGGACAGAATATCTTGTCGGATAAACTCGGAGTATATATAATAATAATATTAATAATAATAATATTGATTAAAACTTTGAAAATAATTCTTTGAAAATAATACTTTGAACAATATTTGATGAAAAAGTTCCTGAAATAATCATGAAAATGTTGAAAATCGTGAAAATATTGAAAATGTAGAAAATTATGAAAAAATTGATAATTATTAAAAAATGCAAATGATGAAAATGTTGAAAATCCTGAAATTGACGTAGAAATTAAGTTTTATGAATATGTAAGTAAATAATAATAATGAAACTTCTAAAAAAAAAAATAATAATTAGAACTTTGCAAATAATAATAATAATTCTTTGAAATAACTTTGAAAATATTAATAATAATAATAAGATGAAAAACTTTCAAAATAACTGTAAAAATAATAATTTAATAATAATAGTAAAGAAATATTGAAAAATATTGAAAAATATTAAAATATTCATGCAAATGATGAAAATGTTGAAAATCATGAAATTGATGTAGAAATTAAGTTTTATGAATAATTGCAAATAATAAGAATAATAATAATAATAATAATAATAATAATAATAATAATAATAATAATAATAATAATAATAATAATAATAATAATAATAATAATAATAATAATAATAATAATAATAATAATAATAATAATAATAATAATAATAATAATTTTGAAAATAACATCTTCCACACGGGCGTTAATATTTTAAAAGAAAATATTGAAAATTAAAAAATAATAATATGTAATCAACGATTTAAACAAATTATATTATTACGTATTCGATAATTAAAACAAAAAATTATATAATCAATGATTTAAACAAATTATATAATCAACGATTTAAACAAAATTAAATTATTATGTAATCGATAATTAAAACAAAATTATTAGTTCTAAAAATATTAGGCTTCGATTACGTAATAGTTCTAAAATATGTGGCATCGTTCTAAAAATATTAGTTCTAAAAATATGATGAGTCATCGTATGAGTCATCGTTCTAAAAATGTGATGAGTCATTGTATGAGTCATCGTTCTAAAAATATTAGGCATCGTTCTAAAAGTATGACGTAATCATTCTAAAAATAAGAGGCATCGTTCTAAAAATATTAGGCATCGTTCTAAAATTATGACGTAATCATTCTAAAAATATTAGGCATCGTTCTAAAAATATTAGGCATCGTTCTAAAAATATTAGACATCATTCTAAAAATAAGAGGCACCATTCTAAAAATATGACGTAATCATTCTAAAAATAATAGGCATCGTTCTAAAAATATTAGGCATCATTCTAAAAATATTAGGCATCATTCTAAAAATATTAGGCATTGTTCTAAAATTATGACGTAATCATTCTAAAAATATTAGGCATCATTCTAAAAATATTAGGCATCATTCTAAAAATATTAGGCATCATTCTAAAAATATTAGGCATCATTCTAAAAATATTAGGCATCGTTCTAAAAATATTAGGCATCGTTCTAAAAATATTAGGCATCGTTCTAAAAGTATGACGTAATCATTCTAAAAATAAGAGGCATCATTCTAAAAATATTAGGCATCGCTCTAAAAATATTAGGCATAGTTCTAAAAATATTAGGCATCGTTCTAAAAGTATGATGAGACATTGGGTTAGTCATTGTCTTTGTTCTAAAAATGAGATGAGTCATCGTATGATAGGAATCTATAACTCATCTTAAAGGTCTTGCATTGGGCTTTAAGATGAGGTATCGTCCAATAAAATCTGTGGGTGGGAACATTACTTTTGGGATGAAAAAAAGTGTGAGCCCGCCAGATCACTTAATAATATTTTGAAAAATAATAATAATTTAACTTTGAAAAGATGGTGGTCATCAAATGTTAATAACATTAAAACTATTAAAGATATATAAGATACCTATAGCTCATTCGAAAGGTCTTGGACTGAGCTTTAAGATGAGGTATCGGTCAATAAAATCGGATAATGGGAACATTAATTTTTGGGATGAAAAAAAGTGTGAGCCCGCTGGACCAATTAAATTAAAAAATTACGTAATAGTTCTAAAAATATTAGGCATTGATTACGTAATAGTTCTAAAAATATGTGGCATCGTTCTAAAAATTTTTTTTCCCCGGGGGGGGGGAGGGAGAGGGGGTATGTGTCGCGGCGGGGACATGTTCTGGCGGGGACACATCATACTACTTTGCGAAAATATTGACCTTCCAAAGATCCTGTTGTTGAAAATGCCCAACAGCTTCCACAGGCACCCTAAGGACAAAATTTACATGAAGAAGAAATAATAAAATGTAAAATTATGAAATTTATTAGTAAATATCCTTTCGCATTAAATATGCAAAAGCTTGAAAACTAATGTTGTAAAATTTGTGTTAAATAAATAGAAATATTGATCAGAAATGAAGAGGAAGGAAATTGAAAATAAAAATCGATCAATGGTGAAAAGAATTAAATAGCTACTGTAAGTCAATTATATAATACTTGATAAAGGCAGTGCCGAAAATTTGTATTGAATAGGAAATTAATAATATATTAATAATATATATTAATTAATAATATATATTAAATTAATAATATATATTAAATCAACAATATTGTATACTTATTTGGCGCGAAGAGAAATCTTGGCGTCTCCTGCATAGTACTGATGAGAGCCAAAGGCTCGAAACTAGTCTACTATTGGGATATGCACTGGGTATCACAAAGCTTGTAATGTTTATCTTATTTTACGGATGTCTAGCAATAAAATAAGATATTTAATATATATATATATATATATATATATATATATATATATATATATATATATATATATATATATATATATATATATATATATATATATATAAATATATATATATATATATTAAATATCTTATTTTATTGCTAGACATCCGTAAAATAAGATAAACATTACAAGCTTTGTGATACCCAGTGCATATCCCAATAGTAGACTAGTTTCGAGCCTTTGGCTCTCATCAGTACTATGCAGGAGACGCCAAGATTTCTCTTCGCGCCAAATAAGTATACAATATTGTTGATTTAACTCTATTGCATACTTTCCCTGCTACACTGGAAATCACATCACTTGCAAATTCGTTAAATCACAGAAAAAAATATCTGCAAACTTGTAAACATGGCGTATGAAAAATAGAAATATTGATAGAATTATTAATATAAATAATAAAATTACTTGATCTTTTACACCATTTACGTAGCCTTTTTCTCTCCAATCTACACTTGCCGGTAAGTTGACTGCATTTAATGGTGGCAAATATGTGTTTCCAGTTTTACTGGGTTTGAGATTTCCTGACAGATAAATCATTTTGAATTCTTCATGAGTCAAGTCTGCAAACTGATTGACACCCAATATAAAAGTATACAATCCTAGATCATGATCGAGATTGTGTTTTTGGATGTATTTCAAATTGTCTTCCCATATCCCTCTGCGAATCAACTCATGGAGAGGGCTCTCATAGGTTTTGTTGTAAATCTTCTTGTAAAGGTTCCATTGGTCATTCAACTCGAGATTCAGTGCAAAACTGATGACAAAACATCCAGACAAATATGCAAATACAACTGAATATTTCATTTGAATTTATGCAAGCTTCAATTTTGTTGAGCTTTTTATCTTTGAAAATATTTCAGAAAATTTGCAATTGTAAGCCATAACAATAGACCAAATCTGAATTTAATCACCATCTGCAGGTCACAGTTGAGATCAGAAAGTTTACAAAGATAATGGCTTAAGTGAACCATTTATTACATCAGCTCTCTAGTCCAATATAATAAATGATTCACTTTAATAATTATTATATTTTAACCAAGCGTATCAACACTATGGTCTTCAACATTGTCTAATTTATATATGATTTAGATATGACTTTTATAAAATAGAATTAAAATTAAATCATCAATTAAATATTTTAATTTAAAAATATAAATTTTATAAGTAAAATTTTTAAATTCTCGAATAATGTAAATAAGAAATTAATTTATTAACAGTTATAGACTTTTAAAATTATTGTAGGAATTAAACAATAGAATAATATTCAAAATATATGCAATCTAAAAATAGAATTAAAATTATATATACTTACTAACTTTTCAAATAAATATTTGATAAAATGTTTTCTAAAAGCATCAAATAATTTATAAAATACCATTCACAGCTTGTTATGTAATAAAATAAACATATGTGGATTTAATAATTTATCATAATAAATGTCAATCAATAACGCGTTATTAAAATATTTTTATTTGTTAGTAATATATTAAATTTAAATATATTAATTTAAATTATATATCCTCCTCACTTAAATTCTCCCCGATTCTTGATATTTCACTATTTAATCACTTATATTCCCCCCGATATTCCACTAATTATTATCACTTATATCATCCCCACATTAATTTCTTTTAAAAATATTTTTATTAAAGTGATAATTTTTAGAAAAATAATTTTAATTAAATCAATTAATATATAAGCATCTTATCTATGCCACTTCTCAATATATTTTCATTTATCAATTATTGTTTAATTGTCCCGCAATTTTCATTTGCAAATGGCAAATAATGAATGAACATGATAGAGGAACTTCTCGAACGAATAGCTTTCGGGGATGAGGATTTTGGTAGAGATGCCGATTTTGGTGCTGTATTTTCTGAGGATGTTGGCGAAACATTTTGAGTTATTGTGCAATCACTTGTCGAAATCTGTTGAAACATGTAATCGAATCGGATCTAAAATCCTGCGGCAGCAATACACCAAATAAATTTGATATTAGTTGGCCAAAAACACAATTAAAGTTATCAGGATCTCTTGGAGTCATAAAAAAGGAACCATCAGTTTTGTTTTTAGTATTTCCAATTGCCATTGAGTTATCAGATTCAAGTGTTTCAATAAATCCATCCTTGCACGTCACCCATTTACCATTCTGAGATATGTAAACGCCCCTGTCGCGTTGAATAGCATGATCATTTGATTTGATAATTAAATCCACTGGCGAAATCTCAAAAACTTGATTTGAAATCATATATATAATTAAATCCACTAGAGAAGTCTCGGAAAAACTTGATTTAAAATCATATATTTGGCAAAAGTACAGTAATTTCAAAAAATTCCAAAACTCAAGATTCCAAAACGATCCAAACTCACTCAAAACTTAAATCGATCCGTAAAAACACAAAAACACTAATTCGAATCCAGCAAAAAACCAAATTCCAACGTATGTATCAGTTCCAAATCAAGGTGTTAATTGATTGTAATATATACAAGCCAGTTACATATCGCTGACATTATAACACACATACACATGCACACATACTTCAATTCACAAAATCATTTTCACAATTATACGCGTCTGTGTGCGCACGCAACCCAAAAACAAAGAAAGTAAAAAGCACACACAGGCGCGAGCATCGACAATTAATCAATTATAGCTTCCATTAATGAATAATTCTACCACTTATTTTCACCCATTTGAATTATTAATTTATCATAGAGTAATGAATAATTTCCTCACTTTAATGAAGATTCGTACCACTTGAGAATAATATTGTTAGTTTATCAAAGTTTATGAAAAAATAATTCTCTTTTCATTTTTATCCTACAATTGCTTAGCACTTTAGAATAATATTTTTTTTCAAAATTTGTGATAATTTGAATGATTCAATGATAAATTAGATGGAGTTAATTCATTTTATTATATATACTTTGAGTTTATCCGACAAGATGTTTTGACCCCTATGGGTACTGGTCATAAAATATATGAGGGTACTGGTCGTAAGGGTACTAGTCGTAAGGGTATTGGTGTGTTTTGATAATTTTATTTAGGCAAATTTGGTGTTTTTTAGAGTTGATGGATTTAGTAAATATTCAATTAAATTTCTATCATTTTTATGAATTTCTATAATTTTTATGAATTTCATGTTGATTGAAAGAATATTTAAAAATTAAAGGTTTTAATGTAATTTCTAAGGTAAATTTAATTAATTTATTGATAATTAGCTGTATTTTTATTGACTTGTTTTTTAATTTTAAATAAAAATTAATTTTCAATGAGGTTAATAATTAGAATTTTTACAATAATCAAGTGATAGGATAAATTTTGATGATGATGACTGTAATGATATTGAATTTGACTAAATAATTTTTTCATATATTTTCTAAGAATTTCATGTTGATTGAAAGAATATATTAAAATTTAAGGTTTTAATGGTGATTCTATTAAATTTAATTAATAAAAAAGACATTTTAATAGAAATGCTTGATTCTGATTGGTTAAGAACACGAAAAACACATATTAGATGGACAATTTAAAATAAATGATTTAGAATTGCGGTTAAAGTATATTTTCCAAGATATATATTAAAGTTGTATTACATTGTGAAAGATTTTCTAAGTTTAATTATATAAAAATACTTAAAAATGTTGACATGCAAATTTTGTTTAATTAAAATTTCATATAGGACTAGTTGCACAAAAACGTTTTGAAAATTGTTAATTGACAAATCAAAACATTTTTTAAATTTAAAATATTAAAAATCAAAATAAATATTTAAATAAACAAAAATAATAATCTGGTCAAAGATTTCTGGCGAACAAAAAATTCAAAATCAAGCAATAAATAATATATGATAATAGAGGTGTTCTGTGTGGCCTAAAGGGGTAATAATGAATACCAAATAATGACAATATAAATATGATGACAAATTGTAATGAGCACTTTTTTGAAATGTATTTATTATAAATATTATAATAAATATTATTAGAAATCTTATGATAAATATTATAATAAATTATAAATATAAATATTTTAAAAATAATTTTATCCTTATAAATTAATATTTTTCAAAAATTTTCTAATAAATATTTTTTTTGAAATTTAAATTCTTAAAATTAATCTAAAAAAGAAATAAAATTATTGTTATGTAATTGCTGATGGAATATTTAAACAAACAAAAATTAATAAAAATTAATAAAATTATTATAAATATAGCATTTCAATATAATTTTATACCAAGTGAGATTTGGAATTATAATTTATTGAAATGCTGGCCCGAATAATTCTTGGTCACAATTATAAATAATATTATAAAAATATTAATATTATTATTAAATTATATATTTTTAAAATAAATTAAAAAAATAATTTAAATTTATAATATTAATTTTTTTAAAAGAAAACAAAATCGAAATTAAATTATTAATAAATATTAATTAATTTAAATTTTAATAAATTATTTTAAATATGAGAAAATTTCTGAAACAAAGTCGAGATTAAATTATTATTAAATATTTAAAATTTTAAAAAGAAAATAAATATTTAAATCAAATTATTGTTATGTAATTTCTGATGCAATTTTTAAAAAACAAATAAAATAATAAAAAATAATTATTATTTTATTAAAAAACAATTATCAAATTATTTTAATTTTATAACCAGTTTTACATGCATATATATAATCTTTTTAAAAATTATTTTAAATTTAAATTATTAAAATAAATTTAAAAATAAAATTATTATAAATATAACATTTCAATATAATTTTATACCAAGTGAGATTTGGAATTATAATTTATTGAAATGCTGGCCCGAATATATCTTGGTCACAATTATAAATAATATTATAAAAATATTAATATTATTATTAAATTATATATTTTTAAAATAAATTGAAAAAATATTTAAATTTATAATATTAATTTTTTTAAAAGAAAACTAAATCGAGATTAAATTATTAATAAATATTATTTAATTTAAATTTTATTTTTATAAATTATTTTAAATATGAGAAAATTTGTAAATATTTGTTTGAATATATTTAATTGTTATTTCATATTTAACATTTGACATCCTCTCAACAATGCCTCCGAAATTTCTTACAAAATCCGAAAGGAAAACATTGGAAGAAGAACAAGATCAACAATTGATCAGTTGCATCAAATTGTCCCATAATTTTGTCAACAAAACCGAAGATCAAAGCGCACCAATGAAATCATTTGCACTTGAAAATTTAAACATGACGATCCTTGAAAAGGTTTTGCTCAAAGATTCAACTATCACAATTGAACATAGGAAAAGATATGGTCTTATTGGTAGCAATGGATCCGGTAAATCTATCCTATTCAAAGCCATTCAAATGGGCTTATTCGACTTTCCAAAGGATTACACAATCGGAATTGTCGAAGAAGAATGTCTTGCTGATGGAACTAAAGTTGTCGAATGCTTTGTTGGTAAAGATGAAGTTGAAGATTTCATGGTGAGATTTGCTGACGTGAAAAGCAGAGCTGTCAACAAGAAGAACAAAGATGTTGAAGTACCAAAACTCGTGAAAATATTAGATGGAATGGGATTTACTGCTGAAAAGATGAATGAGCACGTTGGTAATTTATCTGGTGGTTGGAGAATGAAGATTAGTTTGGCAACTGTTCTGATGGCTGAACCAGATCTTTTACTTTTAGATGAGCCAACTAACATGTTGGACGATAGAACTATCAAATGGTTGTCGGGATATTTGAAAGAATGGAAGACGAATTTATTTTTCATTTCTCATGACGGAGGCTTTTTATCTAACGTTGCAACGGATTTGTTATCAATTGAAAATAAAACTGTCGTACATTATGCTTGCAAATACTACGAATGGTTGAGGAATCAAGAACTCGACAGAGATAAAGTTAGAAATCAAATCCAAGAACAAAAGGCACAGAAAGCTGAATTGATGGAATACATAAAAAAGTTCGAAAAGACAAAAAAGAAAGAAGTCGCTGCTAAAAGACAACAAATAAAAAAGATGCCCGTCATTGATGAAAGCATTCTAGAACCGAGAGAAATCTGGAGATTTCCCGCTTGCTTGAAAATCAAGTGCGCTACAATTGAAACGAATGAAATGGGATTCAGTTTTGGTCCCGCTAAAGAAATATTTAGAAACATCACATTACGCGTTCAACCCGATTCTAAAATCTGCATCCTCGGAGACAACGGTTGCGGTAAAACTACTCTATTGAAGATCTTCATGAAAATCCTCAAACCCACCAATGGAAACATGTTCTTAAATGATCGAACAAATGTCGGCTACTTCAGCCAGCATTACGTCGACCATTTGGAACTGGACAAATCAGCAATTGAAATTATGCAGATCCGAGTTCCCAACTGCAAACTCGAAACTTATCAAAGTCATTTGTTGAAATTCGGAATCACAAGTGAAGATTGGAACATACCCGTCAGATGTTTATCATCGGGACAAAAGTCAAGAGTAGCTTTCTCCACTATTTACATGCAGAAGCCTAACTTTTTGATTTTCGATGAACCGACAAGTCATTTGGATAAAGATGGAACTGAAGCTTTAGAAGATGCTTTGAGGAAATTCAAAGGAGGAGTTATTGTTGTTACTCATGATGGAAGGATGATGTCAAATGTTTGCAAGGATTTGTGGTACATCCAGAACAGAACTGTCAGCGTTGTTGAGGACGGCTGTTTGATATAAATATATATTTTGATAAATTATTTCATTATTTCGTCTGTTTACCTTATATTATATCTTTTTATATTATTTTTGATTTTGGTCAAGTATGAAATGTCAAGTATGAAGTTCAAAAAAAGATCCGGTAGTCCATTTAGTCTTCCATTTGAAAGGAATATTATCAGGTTAAGGAAGAATTGTTATTATTGTTTTATATTTCAATCTATTCTTTTAAAAGAATTTTTTGTATTAAACTGGTGAATTGATTAAAACAAAAAATTAATTTATTAGATCATTTGTCATTAAATTGGATCTAACATTTCTGATCCGGATCCGCAAAACAATTATAAAGGGAAACTAAAAGAATTTACGCATCAAATTTAAAATGAAAAATTGAAATGTTGCAATTTCCATATTTTATCATAAATTTAATTCTAATTAAGTTCTAATTAAAATTTCAAATTAAATCAATGAGATGCCTCGGGATAATCAATGATGAAAGTGCAAAATCGATAAGTGCAAAGTGAATAAAATCTTCTGTTCAGAGTCTGATAATTATCCAACTGCTATAAATGGGGAATTTTTACATTATTTCCAATTTGAGAATTTCGTCTAGCAAAATGGATTCGGAGAAATTTGTTTTAAACCGATTTTCCGTGTTGCCAACGGCTCCCCTTTCTTTCATGGCTTTCCACACAAATATCATACTACTTGATATAAAAATACAATTAGATAAAAATTTCCCCACCCGACAGGAATTTTTAAAGTCCTGAAATACTTTCTCAAATAAATGGCCAACAATTATGGCACTTGTCCCAAAGGACCCTCGAGAATAAAATTATTATGTCGAACATCAATTATTTGATTATTTATATAAAAATAATTAATTAAGCCAAATAAATCTTCCAAATATTATGATTTCCTTCCTACATTGTGTTTTTAAATTAAAATCTTTTGAAATTAAATTTAAACTAAATATTTCCGTAATGTAAGTTTCATTATTAATTCTAAAAAAATTATTCAAAAATGAAAAATTTAAATTTAATATTTCCAACAATCGAATAAAAGAATTTTGAAATCATTTAAATTAGTTAATTAAAAAATTTGGAATTGAGTTAAAATATTTTTTAATAAAATACTAAATAGAAATTACAAAAAATTCTTTCAATTTTAAATGGTAAATTAATTTACAACAAATGTATTCGGTGTTTTAATTTATCAATTTACACCTTAATTAAGGTTAAATGTTGAAATCGTTATAATTAAATGAAATTACGTCAGGTTTTATTACAAATTAGGCGTTGTCAGTTGGAAAATTTTAGCGCAATAAATTTATGATATGAATATATTGTAATGAAGTGTTTTCTAATTCTCTTCTCATCTCTCTTTTATTTCGGCGTTGAATCTCAATCAGAATCACGTGGCCATTACACAGATACTTGGGCAGTTCAGATCAACGGAACGATTGTCGACGCAAAGAGATTAGCAGCCAAATATGGATTCGTATTTCTCAATGAGGTTCGCTGTTGAATATACAACTTGCTATTGAATAAGATTTTTAATTCCTTCTCATTTTCTTCAGATTATGCCGTCGATTTATTCATTCAAGCACCGACGAGTATCGAAGCGCTCGATTTATCCCAGCAATTATTATCAGAGCAATTTATCCGATGATCCCAGCGTAAGTATTTGGTGAGATTTCATTGGATCGATTAGACGATCGATCGGATAATGTGCAATTTATTGATTGGATCAGGATTATTGATCTACAGTTATTAATTAATAATATTAATTCATGATTTAGGATATAGAATTCATTTTTATTTCATTTCTAAGTGTGAGGGTGATTGATAAGTCAGTAAGCAAAATGATTGTCACTTATTGGGCTCGCCTCGTTTTCGTTTCAGATGGGATTGAGTTTCTTGTTTTCGATTAATAATTTATATAACTTACATTCTTTACTGGTGGTGAATTTGTATTTCATTAAATAATAATGATATCGCTGTGAGTTGCGCAGGGGATTTATATGAAGGGAAGTATACAAGTGAAAGATGGTTTAGGCTGACCCCAATAATCTATGAATTCTTCCAATATGATGACTTAAGGAATGTCAGGGTCATAAATTCATGAGAAAATATCTTGGTGACTATTAATAATTTCCCTTCATCATTAATGATATTATTTTCGGTAGCATTCTCTTTATTGCGTGACGAAATTTGTGTATTTCCTTACGTGATAATTGAAACTTCCAGTTGTTTTTCATTGTGACTCTCGGGATTTCTTTTCTTCTCTTCCACCAGCTTTTTCTGCTACGATCTGATGCAATTCACTTTAATCAAAATCATTGAACTCTCTGAAGCTAACTCAATAAACCCCTCCAAATAAACAAAACTGGTGTATAGTTAGTAAGGTTACCTTTTCATAAAAGACCAAAACGTTTACAAAAAATAACTTTATAATTGTGGTTAGACTACACCATAATACTCAAAAAATCTTCTTACTGATTCGGGAAATTTATTAAGTTGTAATTTTCTAATTATTTTTTTTAATTAATTTTCTAATTAATTTTTTTTAATTAATTTTCTAATTAATTTTTTTTAATTAATTTTCTAATTAATTTTTTTAATTAATTAATTAACCTTTCTAATATATGAAAAAAGTTGGAATTAGACAATTTATATTTAATACTTCTCATGAGGGTCATTTTTATATTTTACCAGTAATTTTTAAAACAATCTCAATCTGAATCTTTTACTATCAATTTCACAGGATTTTTGTCGCATATAAACAAAATATTAATTTTTTTAATATTTTCAGCATTATCTTTACGGCTATATACTTGTCATTTAAACAAGTAATTGCAATATTTTAATATTTCCAATATTAACCCCTTCGATTGTATATTTCCACGCGAAAAACATTGCCCAACAGCTGAAGGCCATATTTATTCCATTTCTTTATATAACGAATAACATACGCTGCAGTTTTATGTAGACGGGCGTGAAACGGTTAAAATATTTCGAATTAAGGACGCTTTTTAAAATTTTGGTCGTAAAAAATATGCAATTTTTATGTCGGTTTTTAGTGATGACTTTCAATACCAATTAAATGCTCTTTATGTCTATCTTGATTTTCCAAAGGAATGTCAACACTTTCTCTTCATAACTTTAAATAAATCACATTTAAAAATGTAATTAAATTGAATTTTTGGTTCACACAAATTGTGTCCATAAATGTGTTATTATTAACATTCGATATTTAATATACAAACAAGAATGACGCGTCTCACCAGTTCCAGTAAGAAATAGATGAGTATAAGTATCTGATCTAAATAATTTCATACAAATAATTAACCAATAAAATCCATCTCAAATGATAACGACAGAGCCTGAAAATTGTAGTTTCCTTTAAGAATTTTATTGATCTATTGTCACCTTGTGGTGAAAAATCTTTATTTTCTCTCAATGACTTAAAATAAAACATTGAAATAATTTTTATATCTTTTTATGAATGTCCATATACAATGTCCAGAAAATGAGAAGGAAAAGTATTAATATCATTATTAGACATTTAAATTCATTAAGGTTCTAGAACAATAAAATTAATTTGAATAAACAATGGAAGGGCGTAAAATTAAAGTGAATAAAATTTGTCAATTCAACCCCCCCCCCACAAGGTTTGCATGTGTCAAATAAACCATTTTAAGAAATTTATTGGTATTTTGTTAAATATTTTACTCAGATTTCACAAATAAATACAAATCCAGGGGGGAAATGTAGAAATTTCAGGCGTGTAAGCAATCTTGAAAAAAGTTATATAATTCTCCCAGCTGGATATGAACAATGTTTTCCTTTGAATTCGGTTACATAATATAGATATATGTTTATTTAACATCGGGCCAAGTGTTAGATTGGGCTTCATCTAATTTCATTAAGAAATCCAAATGAATTTTGTCGATATGATTCGCTGCTGACTTCGTCAAATCGTCGAGATATTCGCTACAATCAGATGGCATTTTCGCACATTTCCCATTTAATATTCCATTAGTGCTTTCAATTTGTGGAATTTGTTTGGCAACTATTTGATCGATCAAATCCAATTCTATTTTTAACATTAACCACTTTAAAGGCCCTCTTATAGGCCGCAACCAATGCTAAAATTCCCATTGGTAATAATAATAATAATAATAATAATAATAATAATAATAACAATTATAATTGTCTGTCTTAAAATGGTTATATTGCGGTCTAGAAAAATTATAATAATAAAGTACATGCAGTAAAATAATCCTTAATCAAATCTTTGAACCTTTGATGTGCTTTAACTTTATTTCTATTTGAAACTTAATTCATTAATTAATTTCAATATACATTTACTGAAATGTCCATTTGAAATGAAATGATTTCTAAATTTATTAACCGTTGTCATGACTATTAGGAATCACTCGATAGAGAAAATTCGATTTTTAGATAAAATTAAAATATCAATAAAATCCTAATTTTTTTTTTCGCTTTTCATTGATTTTATTTTTTTTTAATATTTAATTTATTTTTTATTATGACTTTAATTATATTATGAAAATTAATTAAATAATAAAAATGATATGTTGATTAAAATGAGGAATTATTTTATTATTTCCAATTAAATTAAAACCTACAAAATTAAGCAATGATATTAATAATGACGTGATGGAAAATAATAATTTGTGAAATAGAAAATATCGTGATATAATATTTTGATTGACTTAATAATTAGTGACTTTTTATGCAGTTTTCAATATTTTATACAAATGCAAATTAACGGAAAAGTTTTTATAAAACATTTTTTTTTCACGGAAATTTGATTTTCATTGCTTATTAATATTTCCCTTTGAATATTTTGTTTAAATTATTACAAAAAATAATATATAAAAAATAAAATAATTTGTTTTTCCGTAATTTTTTTAATTAAATCTTTACCTAAATTTATGATTTATCGGGAAATAGTCGCTACAAGTTGGGGATAATGTTATTTAAAATTTATGACTAAAATTGGAGGTGGCTCATTTTGGGGAATTTCTGGTGGAGGGCAGCATTCAACATTATTACCGTAGAGTATTTATTCTTTATCGTGAATGAAATATCCTCAGTTAGGCAAGATTTCCCCAAGACACATGAGGAATTTATTAACAGTTACACAATGTGCATTTCATAGTGTGCTACACAAGCCATCAAATTATCCCTCTCATTTATGTCAACAATTCCCATAAATATTCCCAATCTCCCATTGCCAAATATTTCCTGATCGCATTTCCCAAATTCTATCAAATTACCCTCAAAGCCGGATTATATCAGTTTTCAAATGGGAAAAAAATTAAAAAAATACGAGTAAATTCCTCGATTTTTTATGGATTTTATGTATAATATAACCGGTTTTATTAATATTTCTGGGAATTCGGCCACAAATTGTCTTTTATTATTTATTTCAATTGATCAATAATCTTCACTGCACCTGGCCAACTCTAGCACTTTTTGACTTGAAAACCAGTTAGTAAATTACAATTTTATATCTGAATTTCTTTTGAGCGGATCAAAATAATACCAACATAAATAATAATAATAATAATAATAATAATAATAATAATAATAATAATAATAATAATAATAATAATAATAATAATAATAATAATAATATTAATAATAATATTAATAATAATAATAATAATAATAATATTAATAATAATAATAATAATAATAATAATAATAATAATAATAATAATAATAATAATAATAATAATAATAATAATATTAATAATAATATTAATAATAATATTAATAATAATATTAATAATAATAATAATAATAATAATAATAATAATAATAATAATAATAATAATAATAATAATAATAATAATAATAATAATAATAATAATATGATCATGATATTATTTGCTGATTAAATCCCGTTAAATTCAATAAAAATGTTAATGAAAAGCAATTAATCAATTTTAATTAATAATTATTCATATTAATTAATTATCTAATAAATTAAAAAATCACCAGTCCTTGTCAAAAGGAATTGTTGTCAGTGATATTTGATATTAATTCTGAATCTGGGAGTAATTACGGATATTCCTTTTGGTCGCAATTTGTCTAATCCTGACATAATCAAGTGTCCCTTTTTTCAATAAGATTAATTAAGATAATTAACGAATAACGGCTGTTTTCTGTTGGTGGGGCGAATGAATTTAGTGGGCTTATTTTCGTAATAGACAAATGTAAATAAGTCAAATTTTATTTGGTCTATTCGCCGATTTATTGGTTTCTTTGCCTTATTCATTGAAGGATGATCTCGTCAAATTTCGGTACCTGATCCTTTGTAGATATCCTTGCCTGCGGCGGCTATGAGAACTGTCAACGCGTCAGTAAATCTTGTTGAATTAATAATCACCATTTGTCAATGATTCGTAAATTATATTCAATTAATTAAATGCGGTTAATTAATTAAATGAAAAGGATTCGAATTACTTCTTAAATATGTTCTTTAAAACCGTAAGAAATATAAATAATTTAAGATTTCATCCATGACCGTATTATTCATTAGGCTAGCTAAGTTGAATCCTAGAGGCCCACTAAGACCAGGGGCTCAGGCGACCTTTAGCTTAGCCAAGGCAATGCTCCTACTCCTTAACACAATAGTCGAATTGTTGCTTTTTTAAAATCATTTTTTGGTAAGTTTTCATTACGTTTATAACGTACTTTATGATTTTCTAAATAGGCATTACCGCATAACCTTTTTTACATAAATGTACACGCAGTTTGCTGTTGACTTGGGGCTTAATTTAGTTTCCACCTTAAGTTAACCAACCTTTGTACCACTTATCAAATGCTTATTTATTGTATTTTATTACTTATTTTATTTCATCTAAGAAGAGCGCAAAATTCACGAGTGGATGTCGAGGGCAGCAAATAAACTAGAAGCCTAGGTTAATAATCCCTAATACAACACTTGTATCATATTCATATTAACAATCAACAAATAGCAAAACGACTTGTTAATGTGTGTATTTGTAAAGCCTAATAAATATGTTTGGGATATCTGTCTTATACAAAATATATTAAGAACAAAATTACCTTGCATCCTTTACTTAATAATTTCTTTCATTCATAGCGGATTTAGATATTTTATCAATTAATAAACATTTCACTTAATTATTAGGCCTTAATCTGTAAAAATTTAGATTATAACATGTTCTACATAATTACTGTATTTATTTTCAAATAGTAATTTTTATGTCAATGTCAAAAATGTTATTCTTGCAAATTTCTTGGTAGTAAATATTTTTTTAAATTTTTACGCTACACTGATCTTCTACTAACCCTCCCAATTTTACTGTCTTCTGATATTATCTGACAGATATTATCTTTACCTATTTTTTTTTCATAAGCATAACGCAAAATATTTCAAAGATTTATGACCGTATAGGAACTGTAGGAATAAACTTCATATACATATCTTCATACAGCTTTTGTAGTGCATTTTATTGATCTTTTCGGATAAAAACGCTCTAACCGTTGTATTATTACACTCCAGGGTTAGAATCAAAACCTGTGATTGACAAGGCTGAAAATCAAATTTAGGTGATACTCACATCTTTCACTTACATTTTAATTATTTTTCATTTAAAATTTATTTAATTATTTCTAATTAAAATATCGATGATGATAGTAATTTTATTAGGTAATCTGGTTGGAGCAACAATTCGCCAAAGTCAGAGTGAAACGGCATATTGTCAATGATCCAAAATGGTACAAAATGTGGTATCTGGTATGATAATCTTTAATTGCTTTAATTTATAGGCAAAATTCATAATTTAATTGTTAGCGGTGGAAAATAGTAATTAACCGAAAAATACACACACTAACACTAACACGTGATAAAGGTTGTGCCGAAAATTTGTGCTAAGCCTAGAGAATTTTATTGATTTCAATTTAATTCAATTTGAAAATAAAATATTTATAGTGCAATTTTGTAGTGATTTAATTGAACTATTGAGTTAATTAGATTCCCGGAGAGAATTAATTGAAATAATCCTAATTCTGTAGATAATTTGCCTTTAAGAAAAAATATAAAAAGAGACCTCAAAAACAGACAAGCCACTAGTTGGTTAAAGAATCAAGAGAGAAGTTTAGCGAATAAGGCAATCATCGATTGATGGACGAAATCCAGTAATTAAAAGTAAAGTTTAACTCTCGTACCAGAAAAGATGATTGCTTCTTGGATTGTCTACCTTAGCGAAAGATATTTAGAGAGAAAGATGCAAATCTAGTGACAAATTGTAATTTTGATTAAAGTTTAATAAAGTTATTCTGTTTTGGGCGCCGATTCCTTTGTTTAAATATGAACACGAGGAGTTATTGAAAAATAATAACCCAACAATAGTAATAAGTAAGATGGGGTATCTTAATTTTATAACTAAGTTTAATCTTGCTATTTATTAATTATTTAACATTTATTTTATGGTTTTACTAAGAAACTATCATTCTCTAGGTATATGAGTGAGTATGTATGTTAATAATGTAATATGGCATACTGATGTCTTTCAGGAATCTTTCTTAAATTTTGAGAGAATTATGTATCTGAATTGATAAAATATAATATCTAAGCAAAGGATGGTCATTATGACGGAGTATAGGTAGGTAGTCTTAATAACTAATACAATATTTAATTTTCCCATTATCTTCTGGTTTTGTAAAAAACCCAACAAATATAATGAAATCACTTAAGATTGTTTATTTGTATCGCTTTACCTCTTTTCCTTGTTTTTTATCCTAACCACTCCTGTCCAAAGAGAGGGGTTGCGTATGTAACTTGATAAATAAATACTTTAATTGTAAGCAATTGCGATTAGCACAGGGAAAAAGAAGATATGGGTCACCCTACAGTTAATATTAGGGAACCTTCATACCCTATCATATGGGTCAGATAATGATCCGGCTGATTATTAATTACTTACATCTATGCAGAATTATTTATTTGACAAATAATGCCATTTGTTTGAAGTTTTTTAACAGGTACAAGACGATTTTTGTTCAAAAGGTATTAATAGTCATTATTTCTCTAACGGATAATAGGTGATTAAATCTGACAATCAATGTACTATATAAATACTTCATTACTTCAGAAATTATATAATAATATTAGATTGTTTATTGTAATTTGTTAATTTGTTTTAATGATCACATCAAAGTGATGCTGGTTTTTACTACCGTGAGCACGCCAAGTGACCATTAACACATCTTTAATTAGTCAAGTGTAAATCAAACAAACAAAAATTAATCTATTTCAATATGAATTTTTCTAGCAATAAGTGTAAGGTCATTGATCTTATCAAGGTTAAAGGTTATATAGTCATCTCAAGGTCTACTCAAGCATTTCGGTTACTCTTTTTTCTTTTTTCTTTTTTTCACTTGATCAATATTTTCACGGTGTGTTATCAATTTACATATGTCCATTTTAAATATTGCACGAAAATTTCGACTGTATTCAAGTTTGAGATTCAATATAGATATGATTTCATTCGAATTTCAATTCTTTTCATGGTACTCGATTGCATGGTAACAATGGTCAGGTGAGAATGTGCTTTGATAAGTGCACTGACTTTGCACCGGAATTTGAGTAAACATTCAGTAGCATATAACATGTGGCAGATGGTGTTTATGTTCAGTTGAAGATATGGAAAATATTTTAATTCTTTTGTTATTATTATTGTACAAGGGACTGGAATGAAAATTGAAAAAGCACATTTAAAATCAATACCTTTAATCAATAATCAAGAACGAAACAGCCATTAATCAGTAATGGATATCCTCCGAAAGCAATAATAATTACAGCAATTATTAAAATTGACTTTCTGCATGTTTTTGTTATATTAATAGTCATTGTATTTATTAAACAGCTTGACTATGAATCAGTAAATATATCGATGTTTTTGATATTCACGAATTTCGGCACTGCCTTAGATCAAAATCACTTGAAAAGGGCAGTGCCGAAAATTTGTGAATATCAAAAAAACATCAATATATTTATTGATTCATAGTCAAACTTTTTTAATAAATACGATGTCAATTGAAAAGAAATCAGTGGTGAAAATAGAAAAAAGTTTTTATAATTTTTATAATAGCGTCTAGAGGATTCAGTAAGACATTAAAACTTAAAATAAAAAATATACAAAAATTTAATGGGATAAAAAATGCTAAATATATCTACGAATTGTTGACCCGTGAGATTTTTCTAGAAGTTTGTAAGTAGCTACACTGGTGTACTAATTTGACTATCAACATGCTTGTTCTCAAGTTGGAAGAAAAAATGTTGAACAGTTGAATGACTTCGGTGGTATTCTTCTTCCTACAATTATAACCATACAAACCCATGAACCACGATTAGAGTTCTGCTATTTGTTATTATTGAAGTTATAATTGAAGTCCACGAAAACTTTCACCCTCTATTATATTAAATCCTCGCATTTTTAATAAATCTAAACAATTTCTATTTTAAATTTCATTAAAATAATTAACCAATAAAATTAATCTAAAATATATTAGTTCAATAATTCTCACTGCCATGAGTAGCAGAATAAATTATGATTGGTTGACTGCAATTTGTGATTATCCTTAAGAATTTTATTGATCTATTGTCATCTCACAACAAATATAATTGAATTATAGTCGAAATGGATTTTAATAATGAAATTTATTTCTGTCCTTTTATAATTAAAAGTACATTTTGATGAAAAATCGATCAAAATCTCTAAAGTGCAAAATATGCTGGTAAAACAAATTCCTGTTTTTCCATTGGAATTTTATATTATTTGATATTGAGTATTTGAGATCGCGATTGAACATTAGCAGACTATATTGACATAGCATCTGGTGCACAATGATTTGCATCCCAGAGATACATATCGTGGAATGGGCATCTTCCTATGTATAAATATATGTATAATATATAGCATTTTACACATCACCAACTCGCGGTCGCCTACGCGATCATGCCGATTCTGCTGTGGTATTCACATCGGCTGTGATGATGATGATGATGATGATGATGATGATGATGATTACGACAGACTGGCAGTATTCATTGAAAACCCCAATCTGTAATTTCCAATGCATTTATGATGTAATTATATAATTAAATCACGATATTATATTCGCCTGAATAAATAGATAATTCGGTTCGGCATGGAAATCTTTTACTTACGATGATAAATGTGATCCTATTTCTGACTTCATGGAATCTAGGTGACTCCCTTTATCCCGCTGTGACATTTCCAATGACTATCTGTGCTTTTCATCATCAGTTACGTAACACTCTCCCAAAGCAAATTTATCTTCACTTGACGGAAATTCAGGCTCATTCTATAAATGGAGTTCTTGTTTTAGTTTTCTGTCAAAAATTGTTTGCCTAGTTAGGCTTATCTATATTGAATCTTGAAACAGAAATTTGATACAACGGCTCTCGGAAAGAGAATCATTGGGATGAAATTAATTTTATTCGTAATTTTAGCAAAATTTGGATGATTTGTTCAATGATATTTTGATTTTGAGATTTGATTTCGATGTCGATAGTCGGTTGGGGAGGATAAATCTCAATTTGATACTCATCAGTTCTCTTTTCCTAGAGGAGACGAGTTTTCGTTGGATTGAAGATAAAATCTCAATTAGACGAACCTCGGTCGAATTTCATTTTTTTTTGTCGTTTTGGTTTATATTTATTTTGTATTTTTTAAATTCGTTAAGTAATTTTGGAGAAATCAATAATGGAAGTGCTGCCTACAATAATCAGTGTAGAATAGAGCCATAGTGCTCAAAAGAATAATTAACATATTGCATTGAAATTAATATCATAATATGTGCTCGTCATATAATGTACAAATAATAAAACTTATCTTTAAATTGTATATTAATTATTTTTATTAAATTATGTAAAATGACTAGTTGTTTAATTATAAAGAGTAAGCTAGAAAAACATGCCGATACAACAAATTACAAGACGAAAGAAAATTATTCCAAATTTCAAAACGGATCGATCATCACAATCAATCTAAACTCAAATACAGTTCAACATTCAATTTCTAAATCAAATACAGATCATACAAATTGTATAAATAAACTGATATCTTATCGATTTATTTATTTTAAACTAGCTGTTGTACCCGGCTTCGCCCGAGTTTACATTTATTATAATAATTCATTTAAATTAATTTTTTGTTTAATGATGTTATTACGTCCCAGTATTAATTTTATAACAGCTTCAATTCCATGTTTAATTCATAATAAGAAAAGCTTTCAAAATAAATTTCAATTTGTAAAATCGAAAACGCACTCCAATTTAAATCGAAAAATAACTGGCAATATTGTTGAGGATACCTAAATGAAAATAACATAATAAATAAATTACCTGTGGAGAAGATCGTTACGACAAACGGGACGATCTATAGGAACTCAGAATAGAAAACGGAAGTAAAAAGAAATTAAAAATGAGAAAGATAAATCAAATAAAAGGAAACAAACAAGAAATTAAAACAAAGGTCATTGTTAATTAAAAAGTACAAATGAAGGTGGAATTTCAAATTCCAGAAAAACAAAATAAGGGAAAAAGCCGTATTTTGACAGCTTGTCAAAGATATGGAAATTGTTGGGAGAAGTCGGCTTAACAAAAAAAGGAAAATGAAAAAATATCTTGATATCTGTCAGAGATAATGCTGACTTAGAGGAAAAGGAAAATGGTAAACAGAATCTGTCGCCAGTGCCACAAATAAAATAACTATATAAAGGAAAACTGGTGGACACGAGAGAGAACAAAAATTGGAAAAGTAGGAACAAAGGTTGAGACAATTTGGGAGAGACAATTTGAGAGATAAAATTATTGGAGAAAAATTAGACAACGTCGGATGAAACGTTGTTGGAGAAACGATTGTGAAAAAGAATTGTAAAGAAAATAATTGTGAAGAATAATTGTTGGAGAAGATTTGAATAAAAGAATTAGTTGAAAAATTAAACGAAAAGAAGTTACTTGATTATCTGAATAAACTTGTGAAGAAGGTCAAAGAAAACAACCAACTCAAAGTCCCAGTTGATAAACCAATCAGTAATTTGTGATCTTTTAATCCGGTGTTATACACAAGTGCTATTCCTCACCGAGTGTTGTAATAAGCATTGTATAGTCACCAAGCAGAATGTTGAATTGATTGTCAGTGTAAAGAGAAAGTTTATTTGTGATTATCAATAAAGATTTCTATTGTCAAGTGTTATTTGTAAATCGGTTATAAAGACACGCCTGGAGTCAGAGTGACATTTAAATTTATCACCAACTCAATAACCCAACAATATTTTTCCAATTGCAAACTGGTTCACTAATCAAATAAAATTCAAATTCTCCAT